>CP050228.2:12552746-12698219 GCA_012066045.3 Morus alba
TTGAATTTTGGCATAAAAAATTGCGTTGGTGGGCTTTGCCCTACCAGGTTTTTAGGGCTTTAAAAGAGCTTTGATTTGGTATATTATAGGCCCAGCAACGATTTCTGGGTCAAAATTTATGGCCGTATCCAGTCACAGTTCTCCGGTTTTTTTCCTCCAAAACTGATGAAAACAGGTGAATTTTGGCCTAACAAATTTGGTTGTTGGGTTCTGCACTGCCAGATTTGTAGGGCTTTAAAAGGACTTCGATTTTGTATAATATAGGCCCAGCAACGATTTCTGGATAAAAAGTTATGGCCGTATTCAGTCACAGTTATCCGATTCTTTTCCTCCAAAACTGATGAAAACAAGTGACTTTTTGCCTAGAAAATTTGGTTGGTGGACTTCGCCACGCAAGAGTTGAGGGGCTTTAAAAGAGCTTCGATTTGGTATATTAAAGGCCCAGCAACGATTTATGGATCAAAAGTTATGGCCGTATTCACTCACAGTTCTCCGATTTTTTTCCTCCAAAAGAGATGAAAACAAGTGAATTTTGGCGTAACAAATTGGGTCGGTGGGGTTAGCCCCGCTAAATTTGAAGGGCTTTAAAAGAGCTTCGATGTGGTATATAATATGCCCGGCAATGATTCCTGGATCAACAGTTATGGCCGTATTCAGTCACAGTTCTCCGATTTTTTTCCTCCAAAACTAATGCAAGCAAGTGAATTTCGGCCTAAAAAATTGGGTTCTGGGGCTGTGCCCCGCTAGATTTGTAGGATTTTAAAAGAGCTTCGATTTGGTATATTATAGTCCCAGAAACGATTTCTAGATAAAAAGTTATGGCCATATTCATTCACAGCTATCCGATTCTTTTCCTCCAAAACTAATGAAAACAAGTGAATTTTGGCCTAAGAAATTGGGTTGGTGGGCTTCGCCCCGCTAGATTTGTAGGGCTTTAAAATTGCTTCGATTTGGTGTATCATAGGCCCAGCAACGATTTCGGGATCAAAAGTTATGGCCGTATTCAGTCATAGTTCTCCGATTTTTTTCCTCCAAAACTGATGAAAACAAGTGAATTTTGGCCTTAAAAATTGGGTTGGTGGGTTTTGCCCCGCTAGATTCGTAGGGTTTTCAAAGAGCTTCGATTTGGTATATTATAGGCCCAGCAACGATTTCTGGATCAAAAGTTATGGCCGTATTCAGTCACAGTTCTCCGATTTTTTTCTCCAAAACTGATGAAAACAAGTGAAATTTGGCCTTAAAAAATGGGTTGATGGGCTTCGCCCCGCCAGATTTGTAGGGCTTTAAAATAGCTTCGATTTGGTATATTATAGCCCAGCAACGATTTTTGGATCAAAAGTTATGGCCGTATTCAGTCACAGTTCTCTGATTTTTTTTTCCTCTAAAACTGATGAAAACAAGTGAATTTTGGCCTATAAAATTGGGTTGGTGGGCTTCGCCCCTCCAGATTTGTAGGGCTTTAAAATAGCTTCGATTTGGTGTATTATAGGCCCAGCAACGATTTCTGAATCAAAAGTTATGGCCGTATTCAGTCACAGTTATCCGATTCTTTTCCTCTAAAACTGATGAAAACAAGTGAATTTTGACCTAAAAAATTGGGTTGGTGGGCTTTGCCCCGCTTGATTTGTAGGGCTTTAAAAGAGCTTCGATTTGGTATATTATAGGCCCAGCAACTATTTCTAGATCAAAAGTTATGGCCGTAATCAGTCACAGTTCTCCGATTTTTTTTCTCCAAAACTGATGAAAACAAGTGAATTTTGTCCTTAAAAAATGGGTTGGTGGGCTTCGTCCCGCCAGATTTGTAGGGCTTTAAAATAGCTTCGATTTGGTATATTATAGCCCAGCAACGATTTTTGGATCAAAAGTTATGGCCGTATTCAGTCATAGTTCTCTGATTTTTTTTCCTCTAAAACTGATGAAAACAAGTGAATTTTGGCATATAAAATTGGGTTGGTGGGCTTCGCCCCACCAGATTTGTAGGGCTTTAAACTAGCTTCGATTTGGTATATTATAGGCCCAGCAACGATTTCTGAATCAAAACTTATGGCCGTATTCAATCATGTTGGACCTTATTCCCCCCTCCCCCTCCCCGCTTTAAAGGTTATATTAGCATTTCATTTTCTTGAATATTGGACCATTGTTTTTGTCCCTGGCTGTAGGCAGAGGAAGTCCGAAGAAACAGCATCATGTGTGACATGTTGTTTGTGGCATCGTCTCTGTAAAACCCAAAATTTATTTGGGGTCAATTTGTAATATTTAAGGACTGAAGCGTAAAGTTTTTAGAAATATGGGCTAGAATTCAAATTTAAGAGAAATATGGGGGTCGAAAATAAAGGGGTTGTTCTTTTGGAGTGTAACTTGAGTGTAGTTTTTGAGTTGAATTTGAGTTATAACTTGAGTTGAAGTTACAACTTGAATAAAGTTGAGTAAAATAACGTTGAAACTTAAAAGAACGTGAACTTGAATAAAGTTGAAACTTGAGTTGTCTTTTTTGTGTTTTTTGGGCAAAAGAACATGCCCAAAGATTTTGACTGTTAGCATGCCCTCATTTAGTGCCACTTGGGCGTGTTCTTCATCCTCACCGAAACCTTCATTTTCCTTCTTCATTTTCTCTCATTTTCTCTTTTTCTCCACGCACGACTGACCCACATCCGGTGAGATTCCGGCATCCGTTTTCGACACCTCCTGACTCGTTGGAAAGATCTCGTCGAGCTGAGTCCGGATTGGTGTCTTCCAGCCGCCAAATTCGCTGGACAACGCCACACTCGCCAACCAAAGTTTTGAAAAACACCCAAACTTCCGATCGTGATATCTTCGCTGTCTGGTGTCCGATCGGGGTGATTCCGGTCTCAAAAGACTCAGAGCGAAGAGACGAAGAAAACCGTAAGAGCAGGACGGCTTGATTCTGACCAGAACGCCGCTGCCCGTGGTGGTCGGATTTCTCGCCGCCGCTACCCTCGTACCTCCCTCCTCCGGCTGCCGTGAACGACACCGCCCAGCTCATTAGATTCAGAGGGAGTGGGCAAGTCGTTATGGGCCACCAGCCATGGTCACCGTTGTTGGCTTGCCGGAAAATGACCCGTCGCCGCCGTGAGAAAAATGGGAGGATGGTTCTGGTGATCTAGCCGTTGGATCATCGTGATCTTGGTGTCAAAATACTCAGAATCTCACGGGTAATAAAAGCCCTCAATTAATTTTGAAGATCCGTGGCTGAAGAATAAAGATTCAAGACTCAAAATTTGGCCGGAATTGAGGATCTCAATCCGAGTTGCTAGAGGCCGAATTTGGTAAAATTGACATCGCCATTGGATTCAGGACTATTGATTTAGGGGGCGTAGGACCCAAGTTCGCCATCTTTATATTTATTTAAATGATAGTTTTTAAATTATGAAATTTTATAGTTTTTTCGCATCAAAAACAAGGGAGGAGAGAAAGAACTCCTCACTGCAGTTGCATTAATCTTTTAACTTAAAAGATAGCGTCGTTACCTAAACTTGAAACCCATAATTCTAAAACACCTCAAAACCAAAACCCCAAACCCCTAAAACCCTTAACCAAGTTATTTCCGGGTTCAGGGTTCATGATTTTATGCTTTAGGATTTACGGTGTTTAAGATTTTGAGTTTAAGATTTAAAATTTTTGATATTTTTAGGGTTTAGAGTTTAAGATTTTAGGGTATATGTACATAATGACAAACGATTCAAAAAAATTTTCAAAATTTTTGTAAAAAAATAAAATTTTATTAGTGAAAGTAGATTTATTGTTTTAACAATAATAAAAATTTATTTTATGAAGTTCACAGTTGTTGAAATGGTTGAGAAGTTCGGTAATTTTCTCTTGGTCCTCGCATTAGTAACTTGCTTTATTAAATTTTCGATTCAAAAAATTTTTATAAAATTTTTGAAATTAAAAAAATTTTGATTCAGGAGCAACTATGTATTTAGCAGTAAATAATTATTTTTTTCGGCTCAAGAACAGCAATTAATTATTTACTCCTGCTAATTTTCGCACAAAGCTATATAAAAAATAAAAATAAAACTAAAACTAAAACTAAAAACAAATTTCAATTTGTTTCATTTCGCCCTTCCTAGTTCCCCCTCTCAATCTCTTCACTCTCATTCTCTTTGTCTCTCGCTCTCTCTCTCTCTCTAAAAATAAATTTCAATTTGTTTCATTTCGCTCTTCCCATTTCCCCCTCTCAATCTCTTCCGGTTCCTCCTTTCAATCTCAATTTCTGCCAGTTCTGTAGCGAAAATTTTTGACACAAGGAGAAATTTAGAGGTATTTATTTAGTGTTCATTGATTTTTTTTTTTACTTAATTCTCTGCTTAGGTTGATTTCTGGATATTATTTTTTAGTAATATGAGTTGATTGATTTTTTAGTAATATGAAACCAGTAGAGGAATTAAGAGTCCTCATGCTTAGACTTTCTAGTAACAATAGGCGATCATAATTCATTCAGATCATAATTTGGTAGTAAATTTGTAACAATAACAATTTGAAAGTGGGAAGCGGCGTGAGAGAGAGTGGAGAAGAGAAGAATGAGTCCTTCGAATGTTGGCGGCTGGGTCCTCTGGGAAGAAAAACTAACTATTAGGCTTTACCCCATTAGGGTTAGAATAGAAGATGAATATTAAATAATATATTAATATTGAAATATTTTTTATTTTTTAACCTAGGTAATAAACGGGTTGTATAATCGTGTTATCTAAATATGACACGTTTACTAAACGGGTTATCGCGGGTCAATTTTGAGTTGGCGGGTCAACCTGAAAATGACACGTTATTTAATCGTGTTTCGCGGGTTCGACCTGATTTTGACGCGAACCTATTTATGATAAACCCAAACCCGTTAATTTCGTGTGGGTTTCGAGTCGTGTCGTCGTGTCACTACCCGGATTGCCAACCCTACGTTTATTACTTTTTTTTTACAAATTATTATTTTTTTAAAAAAATATATTAATAAAGTAATATAATAAAAATATCCTGTATACAAAACAAAACCTAAAAGCTGAAATACGGAATACACATTATTCATCATCTCTGCTAGCTAGGTTTTCCTCTTCCCAGTTCCCACTATTTTCACTCTTTCCACCGCCACTGCTCATTCTCTTCTCTTATCATAATTCATTCGGATCATAATTTGGTAGTAAATTTGTAACAATAACAGTTTGAAATGGCTCCGGAAAAAGTACTACAAAGTACCGTGCACCTCAACAGTTTTGTCTCTTGGAATGTTGATGCAAGAGTTTATAGAGCAGTTCAAGCGACTTGCTTCCGGTGGTTCTTAGATTTGCAAAAGCAAACCACAGAATCATTGAGGCAAAACTGGCAATTAATTACTGCCTTGGTTTATTTTTACAACCCGTTTATTACTTTTTTTTTTTACAAATTATTATTTTTAAAAAATATATATTAATAAAGTAATATAATAAAAGTATCCTGTATACAAAACAAAACCTAAAAGCTGGAATACGGAATACACATTATTCATCGTTTTCCTCTTCCCAGTTCCCACTATTTTCACTCTTTCCACCGCCGCCGCTCATTCTCTTCTCTCCACTGCCGCGCCTTGTCTTCTCTCCACCGCCGCTCCTTCTCTTCACGGTGGCCCTCTCTTTCTCTTAGAAGTCACCCACCCTTGTTCCCATACTTCTATTTTTTCGTTTCTTCTTTTTCTTTGTCGGATCCGCTCGCCCGCTCCTCTTCTCTCCACCGCCGCTTCTTCTCATTTCTTCGTCAGATCGGCCATCGTGAAGGCGTTTTCTTCTCATTTCTTTGTCAGATCGGTCTTTATTTCTTCTCATTTTTTTCACCCTCTCCACAGCCACTCGCCCGCGCCTTCTCTTCTCTTCACCGCACTCTTTCTCTTCTCTCCACCGCCGCTCATTCTCTTCACGGTGACCCTCTCTTTCTCTCAAAAGTCACCCACCTGCGGCCATACCTCTATTCGGCAGCTCCATTTCAAACTTTCAGGTATTTCGGCAGATCCATTTTTTGTTTTTTTTCGTTTTGATCTATCTTGGTGTTTTTTACTTCTTTTCGTGTTTCATTTCGCTCTTCCCACTTCCCCCTCTCAATCTCTTCCAGTTCCCCCTCTCAATCTTGCAGCGAAAATTTTTGGCGCAAGGAGAAATTTGGAGGTATTTATTTGGTGTTCATTGATTTTTTTTTAGTTGATTCTCTGCTTAGGTTGATTTCTGGATATGATTTTTTAGTAATATGAGTTGATTGATTTTTTAGTAATATGAAACCAGTAGAGGATTTAAGAGTCCTCATGCTTAGACTTTCTAGTAACAATAGGCGATCATAATTCATTCAGATCATAATTTGGTAGTAAATTTGTAACAATAACAGTTTGAAATGGCTCCGGAAAAAGTACTACAAAGTACCATGCACCTCAACAGTTTTGTCTCTTGGAATGTTGATGCAAGAGTTTATAGAGCAGTTCAAGCGACTTGCTTCCGGTGGTTCTTAGATTTGCAAAAGCAAACCACAGAATCATTGAGGCAAAACTGGCAATTAATTACTGCCTTGGTTTATTTTTACAAGCCAGAGGATCATTGTTTTGTGTTTGAGACTCGAAGCAAGGGGAAAGGAAAAAGAGTTTCATTGCGGATCCTGTTGGAGTTATCAGAACGCATTTAAACCTAAAAACCTAAGCGAGTCCAAGGCTAAGGAGTTGCTCAAAGTGAAAAGGGGTAAAGAATGCTTTGGAATCAGTTTAATAGAATTGAAGAAGGTATTTGAAGAGGTTCCAGAAGAATGCCATGGGTTGAGTTTAGAGCCTTATGTGAAGGCTTACTTACTGTATTTGTTGGGACAAGTGGTTTTTCCCAATACCTCAAGGACCATTGCTGCGATGTATCTACCGCTGCTGGACTTGCAGAAAATAAATGATTATGCTTGGGGAGCTGCTGCAATTGCAACCCTTAAAGTTTCAATGGGGAAAGCAAAGGTGAAATTGGAAAATGATGAAGCTGCATATTTGGTGGTTTTTCATATGCTTTAATGGTAAGGTCTTTAGATAGTAATAGTACAGATTCATTTCATTTAGTGATATATTTATTATGTTCATCGACAACTCATGTACCTTATTTTCTTGTAGGTATTCGCGTTTGAGCGATTTCCATGTCTTAGAGGTTCGTTTGTTAGACCTTCACAATTTCCCTTGTTTTTGGGATGGATAAGTATTCTTACTCCATCATTTAAAGATACTCAAAATGTAACTGGAGTGAAAGAATACCAGAAACGACTTAAGAAAATGAAGGAGAGAGATGTAAGTTCCTTACGTTTTTGTTACCGTTGTAGACAAGCAGCCTTGAACAAAGTTGAAGGTTTATTTTATGTTTCTACAGGTCACTTGGCAGCCATATAGCTTGCCTGAACGCACAATGGTCTTGATCAAGTATTTGTTTTGAGCAGATCTCAATTAATCCTGCAGACAAATGTATTTGAAGCGCAGAGATTTTGTGAACTGCCTCTCGTTAATCCTGCAAATGAAATTAATTCAACAAACAGGGCAAAATTGAAAACTGCAACGATTCCTACAAGCATTTGAATAACCAATGGAGGATGAGAAACTTGTGGCTTGTGAACAAAAATTATGAGTTTTTAGGGAAACTTAAATGATGATGATGATGAGGAGAAGGAAAAAGTTACCAAAGAAAATGTCAAAATTCATTTTGATTTTTTTTTTATAAGATAAACTTCGTCCTCCTCTGAGCTCTATCCCTATGCTGAAAATTTTTGCAGGTGGAAGGAGCAGATCTTGGAATCTTAATGAGGATGAGGAGGAAGACGAGGATGAAAACATTGCAGAAAAAATGTTGGTGTTGATTATGATTTCTTTGTAAAATAGACTTGGTCCCCCTCTTAGTTTTTACTGAAAATTTTAAAAGAAGCAGATATTGAATTGGCAATGAGGAGGAAAACATTGCAGAAAAAAATGTTGGTGTTTGAATTTGATGTCTTTTTGGTTTTATAAAACAAACTTCGTCCCCAGAGCACTATCACTTTGCTGTTGGTATTTGAATTTGATGTCTTTTTTTTTTTTATAAAACAAACTTCGTCCCCTGTGAAACTATCACTTTGCTGTTACTGTTTGACTTTGATGTCTTTTTGTTTTATAAAACAAATTTCGTCCCCCCTATGAGCACTATCACTTTGCTGAAAATTTTTGCAGGTGGAAGGAGTAGATCTTGAAATTGGTGAATCTCATCAAAATATTCCTTCAACTGAATCTCCTCAACCTGCTCACGTTTATATAAGAAAATGCAAAAGGAAGCACACTGGTAAATTATTTTATCATATTTTTAATTTACATATGAATATAGTTATATTGCTAACATCATTTATTATCACAGAGATGACTTTTCCAGATAAACAGAGGAGATCAACAAGAGTGGTTGTACCATCTTCAAAGATTAGTTCGCCATATGTCGGTGGCTTTTATGGGAGGAAAGCTAGTGTTGAAGTTACCATCAATTCTGACGTATCAAAACTAAATGTTAAGGTTAATGGTTTATTTTTTAGAAGAGTACTGCTAAATAGCAATTTTATTTAGTTATTATCTAAAATAACTTTGCAGAATACTTTTTTATTTATATAGTCTATTACATTCATCTATTTAAGCAGAATATTGTTTGAGCAGAAAAATGAAAGGAAGCTTCTTATCTTTGACATGAATGGAATTCTTGTCCATGTTGCCGATCCCACTTATCCTTGCCGTCATAAACCTGATAAAAGAAAAAAAGGTGGAATTGATATTTCAACTTCTTTGCTATTATTATTATAATCGCTAATAATACACTTTTGTTGCTATTTATTCTTAATATGACTATTACTTCTTTTCAGTTTATATGAGCCCAAATTGTCAAGATTTTCTAGAATTTTGCCTCCAGAAATTTGATGTTGCTATATGGTCCTCAAGAACTAGGTAATACTCGACTTAAGAGCTTTTTTTTTTAATTGTATTCATGTAATATTTGTAGTTCACTTGTTAAAGTTATGCTTGGCTATTTTTATCCAGAGAATATTTGGAAAGCGTAGTTGATATGTTTCCTAATCTTCGTGCTAGGTTGATCTCTGTTGGGTAAATTCATCTTTATCATTTTAAGGAATTTTCTTTGAATATCCATCAGAGAAAATGAATCTACATTTCTCTGTGATTTTTTTTTGGGCTAATTTTTGTTCAGATTTTGTTTGTTTTTGTTTTTACATGATTTATGCAGAGCCAAGAAGACTGCGAGGTTATTTCAAGAAAGGGCAATCCTGGAAAACCAACATTTATCAAGCGGCTTGAGAAAGTGTGGGAAGTTCACAAACAATATAATGAAACTAATACATTACTGGTGGATGATAGTCCCTGTAAAGCAATCTGCAATCCGGTCAGTCTAATTGTCTATAACACACACACACACACATTGCCTATAACATCTTTAATGATGCTGTTCATTTTGTGGTGATTATTTAGGCCAACACCAGAATCTTTCCTCCGAGTTATGATTGCAGAATAACTAATGACAACTCACTAGGTGAGTTATTTTTAATGGAAGTAAAATATTATGGTTTATTGTGAAATTGACATTTTATGGTTTAAATCATTCTTGATGTCTTGTTGGTTCACTGCAGGACCAGAAGGCGATATTCAGAATGTATCTAGATCACTTAGCAGAGGCAGAAAATGTGAAGGAATATGTAAAAATGAATCCATTTGGTCTACCCCCCATTACAGAATCACATGCGGATTGGAACTACTATCAAGATCTTTTAAAGCAGTGTCTTAAGGAGAACTAATATACATGCCGAACTAATTTCAATTGTTGGTTTATGTTTTAACTAGTTGTAACAATTTGATAACATATTATTTTGACTACTTGCGAATATACAACTGTTGGTTTATGTCAAACTAATATACAACTGTTGGTTTATGTTTAACTACTTGAGAATAATATAACTTGATGTCCAAAAAATTATTATCGAGGTTAGTGCCTCATCCATGTCTTGATAACTTTTTGGGTTTGTGTGATTTGGCAATTGTCACGTTCACCCATGTCTACATAACTTTTTGGTATAAACTTTTTTTGGCAATCCATCTTAACCGTTGTTCAGCAAAAAAAACATTTCTTAATATTGTTTTCATATTCTATCTTAATCTTATTCGGTTTAAGATAGTTTTGTTAGGTTTTTTTTTTATTATAGTTTTTTTTCCATATCTTCATTGGATCAGACTATTTGTCATGGTATTGCCTCGAAAGCTGCTGTCATTTATTTATCTGTTGGGACCCAAATAAACTAAACTTGAAATTTGGAATTGAATATACTAATTATTGTGAAAGGAATTGATAGATGGTCTTTTTTCCCCCCATCCTAAAAATTTATCAATGCAACGGTCTGCAATTTTTCCGATTAAAAAGTTCAATGCATGAACTTGTCAATTTGCATTTTTAAGATCTATAAATTCTTAATGTCTCTTGTTTGTTGTTTTGTTTTAATTTTTGTCTTGCATTTTGTTTTCATTTTGATTTTTTATTTTATTATATGATTTTTTTTTTTTTTTTTTGTTTTGCATAGAATAACTTGGCATTTTCTTTCACTTCTTCCTCATGTTGGCATTGTCTCTTGTTTAAAACATTTTACGACTGGTTGGGCCAAATGGCATTGATAAAGGAGGCGACAATACTCAAACTAATGGATATTAGGCCAATGTTACATCTTTTGATTAAGGTATTCATTTTTCCTTGAATTATCTGAACGCCATTCAAAATATTAAAATTAGTAGCTTTAGTATCATTTGAGAACAATTGACATGTCAATTTTTGATATCCAATTTTTTGTTAATACTTGTTCGCACAAAGGATTGTTGGAGTCATCATTAATTTATTTCCATTCATTATGGAAATTAAATCTGATCATTATGATGAAATTTATATTTTATAAATCTCATTCTTGATTCTCGTTATTTTCAACTTTGTTTTGCAACTTACAAACTTGCTCTTTTTTAGTCTTCTGGGTGGTTATCACCTAGCCTTATGGAAGGTATTAAAGACTTATTTCTTTTGGTTTTTTTCTTCATTTAAAGCAACTCATTCTTAATTTCCCTTATTGTCCGGTGCTTATATACATTTGTTTGGTTTCACATAAAAATTTGGATTGTGTGGAGCATTTAATTGAGGTGTTAAATCTTAATGAAGGCATGCATCAACAAACTATGCTCGATTGCATCGGTGTGATTTTATACAACTCCCATTTACTCTTTCATAAACTTTGCTATTATTGGATGAAGATGATGGACAAAATAGAATATTTGTTGTTTACTTTCAGCCTCATTTCTTCCCACCTCTCATATTCTCTTTGCATCATCCATTTTTTTTTTATTTTTTTTTTTTTTTTGGTTGAGTTTTGGATGGTTTGAATGAATGGTTTGGATGGTTTGGATGGTTTTTTTAAATTATTTTTTACATTTTCCCTAGATGGTTTGAATGGTTTTTGATTGGTTTGGACAATTTGGATGGTTTGGATTTCTTCTTAAACAAGACGGTTCTTCTTCTTCTTGTTTTAGTTAATATTTTTGTTCTCGTAATTTTAGTTTAACCTTGAGTTGTTGTAAACCTTTGTGACGTTCTTCTTGTTCTCAAAACGATCTTGTGTTATGGCATGAAGATTCCGGGAGAAGGCATTTGGAAAATAGAAGGTATTTGTTCAATTGTCACGTGAATGAAATAATACTATTCACACGTACTTATGCTCAAGGAAATTCCATTTCAAGACCGAGTCATTGCCATTTTGTGCCTGTTTTTCCTTTCATTTGATATTAATGAAATCTTGATTTCACTATTTCCTTTCGTGCAAAACCATTCTAGAGATCTTTCCGGCCGGCACCATGGGGAAGCAAGACTGGTTGGTTGTTAATAGCTTACAAGTGAAGGTGACGACAAGGGGTACAATCCAATGCATGTTCACCCACCACCTTATCCATCTGTTGATGCCTTTTGGGTTTTGCCGTGTCATTGAAAGGCCACGATTGTCATTATTTTCTATTTCCACATGTGGTTAAGATTTATGTTTCTTGCTTCATTTTTGTTGTAGTAATGTCTTTTCTCCGATTCAAACATATTCTATCTTAATCTTATTACGGTTTAAGATAGCCTTTTTGTTACTTCTTTTGTTTCTTATTATAGTTTTCTATTCCCATATCTTCACCGGATCATCTTTTTTCATGTGATTGCGGTGATGCATCATTTGGTTATCCTGGTGGACCCATAATGTTTAAGAACTTGAATTTTGGAATTGACCTAGACAGTACCGCATTGCAAGTAAGGAAGCTAGTCCGAGAGAAATCTTTTTCTCCCCATCCTAAATTATTTATGAATGCAGTTAGCGATTATGCAATTTTTCCAATTAAATGTTCAATGCATGAACTTGTCAATTTGCATTTTTTAAGATCTATAAATCTCTTAATGTCTCTTGTTTGTTGTTTTGTTTGTTTTCTTCTTATGTTTTGTTTTGTTTTTATTTTTTATTTTATTATATGATTTTTTTTTTTTTTTTTTTTGTTTTGCACTTATGAGATAACTTGGCATTTTCTTTCGACTTCTTCCTCATGTTGGCATTGTCCGTATGGATTTCCAAAACATTTTACAAGGGGTTGGGCCAAATGGCATTGGCAAATCGACAATACTCAAACTAATTGCGGGGAGCTACAACCAACCTCCTGGGACGGTCGTATTCCGCTCTACTAAGGTATAGCTCATTTTCCATGAATTATCTGTACTTGTTCACAATATTAAAATTAGTAGCTCTAGTATCATTTGAGATTTTATTGACTTGTCAATATGTTGATATCCACTTTATTTGTTAATACTTGTTAGTAATAAGGATTGTTGACATCTTAATTTATTTCCATATTATTTTTAATGGAAATAAAATATTATGGTTTATTGTGAAATTGACATTTTATGGTTTAAATCATTCTTGATGTCTTGTTGGTTCAACTTGCTTTTGGCAGAAGGCAAGATATTCAGAATGTATCTAGATCACTGGAGCAGAGGCAGAAAATGTGAAGGAATATTAAAAATGAATCCATTTGGTTTGGCCCATTACAGAATCACATGCAAATTGGAACTATTATCAAGATCTTTTAAAGCAGTGTCTTAAGGAGAACTAATATACATGCCGAACTAATTTCAATTGTTGGTTTATGTTTTAACTAGTTGTAACAATTTGATAACATATTATTTTGACTACTTGCGAATATACAACTGTTGGTTTATGTCAAACTAATATACAACTGTTGGTTTATGTCAAACTAATATACAACTGTTGGTTTATGTTTAACTACTTGAGAATAATATAACTTGATGTCCAAAAAATTATTATCGAGGTTAGTGCCTCAACCATGTCTACATAACTTTGGATACTTGTGTGATTTGCAATTACCACGTTCACCCATGTCTACATAACTCTTTTGGTATAAACTTTTTTTTTCATTTTTAACCATCTTAACCGTATGTTCAGCAAAAAATGGTCTTAATATTGTTTTCTGATGCAGCCCTCTCCGACAAGTTTTGATGAGGTTTTTCAATGCATTTTTGATTACATTGACAGACTATTTGTCATGGTACGGCCTCGAAAGCTGCTGTACATGGCTATTGGAAAGTGTTTTAGACTAAAATAAACTAAATGAGAAATTGTATTTGTAATATACTAATTATGTGAAAGCAATTGATAGATGGTGTTGCCCCAAGGGCAAAAAAAAATAGAATCAACAACGGTCTAGACGTTTTAGCGAGCAAAAAGATGCAGCAGATGTGGTACGTGCTCTTGTGGATTCTAGGTGGGTCCTCCATGTGTTTGCACGTGAAAGGGCTTTATTTTTTTGTCATGCATGTGAGTTAAAATCATTTTGATTATGAAATTATGAGCAATTTTTATTAGCATTTTGTATCATAGAATAGACACACCAGACTTCTTTGAGATTGATTTCTCTTGTTTAGACTTCTGACTGGTCAGAAATAGTTATTGATAAAGGAGGCGTTATGCGCCTTGGATATTAGGCTAATGTTACATCTTTTGATTACTTTATTTTTTGTAGGCAGCATGTGGAGGAACGTTTCTTGCTTCATTTTTTGAAAGGGAGGGCAAGAAAGCTTCCTCCTAAACAAAAGTCACTAGTTTTTGATTCCAATGTTATCACGCTTCACCGGAACAATATTTATGGCTGTATTGTCATTTTGCATTCAATACCACATTCATCTTAGATTAAACAATGACCCTGGATGGAAAAATATTAAGGTATTTTCTTTGTACTTGTCAAATTTTTTCTCCTTTTGTATCTTTGTTTTGCAACTTGCGAACTTGCTCTTTTTAGTCTTCTCAGTGATGATGAAAGCACCTAGCCTTATCAAAGTACTTACATAGACATTTGCTTAATGTATTTTTCTTCATTTACTTTTCCTTCTGCCTCCCCCTCTTCATGTGTTGTTTATACAGGCTTCCGGATGCACATAAGCACATAACCCTTTTTTTTTTTTTTGTTAAATTTCCAATGAAGGCATGCATCAACAAACTATGCCGTTGCAGTGGTGATCATTATACAACTCTCATCTTACTCTTTCTTGAAACTTTGCTACAATTGGATGAAGATGATGGACAAAATAGAATATTTGTTGTTTACTTTCAGCCAGTGTATCACCTCTGTATTCTCTTTGCATCATACACACTCGCTATCAATGATTTGACAAAAGTTGAGTTGGGTATTTAGTTGCGTTTGAGTCGTTTACTTAATAAATAAATAAATCCCTTGATGCACCCTATCCTCTCTCATCATCCAGTTTTTTGATTGCTAGCTTGCTGATACAATCTGTAGGAAAAACGCCGTGTAATTTCATCTACTGAATAAACAAGACGGTGCAACTTCAAGCAGGCTTATTGTTAGTATGGTTCTCGTAATGCTTTGTATTAACCTTGAGTTGTTGTATTCAGATTGTGACGTTGGGGATCTCAAAACGATCTTGTGTTATGGCATGAAGATTCTGGGAGAAGGCATTTGGAAAATAGAAGGTATCTCCATTCAATTGTCACGTGAATGAAATAATACTATTCACACGCACCTATGCTCAAGGAAATTCCATTCAAGACTTTTCATTGCCATTTTGTGCCTGTTTTTTCTTTCATTTGATATTAATGAAATCTTGATTTCACTATTTCCTTTCGTGTCAAAAAACCATTCTAGAGATCTTTCCGGCGGCACCTTGGGGAAGCAACTGTTGGTTGTTAATAGCTTACAAGTGAAGGAACAACATGTTGGTGTTGCAAATCCAATGCATGTTCACCCACCACCTTATCCATCTGTTGATGCCTTTTGGGTTTTGCCAATGTCATTGAAAATATCACATTGTCATTATTTTCTATTTCGCATGTGGTTAAGATTTATGTTTCTTGCTTCATTTTTGTTGTAGTAATGTCTTTTCTCTGATTCAAACATATTCTATCTTAATCTTATTCTGGTTTAAGATAGCCTTTTGTTACTTCTTTTGTTTCTTATTATAGTTTTCTATTCCCATATCTTCACCAGATCATACGTTTTCATGTGATTGCAGTGATGCATCATTTGGTTATCCTGGTGGACCCATAATATTTAAGAACTTCAATTTTGGAATTGACCTAGACAGCCGCATTGCAAGTAAGGAAGCTAGTCTGAGAGAAATCTTTTTTCTCCCCATCCTAAATTATTTATGAATGTAGTTAGCGATGGTGTTTTTCCATTAAATGTTCAATGCGTGAACTTGTCAATTTGCATTTTTTAAGATCTATAAATCTCTTAATGTCTCTTGTTTGTTGTTTTGTTTGTTTTCTTCTTATGTTTTGTTTTGTTTTTATTTTTTACTTTATTATGATTTTTTTTTTTTTGCACTTATGAGATAACTTGGCATTTTCCTTCGACTTCTTCCTCATGTTGGCATTGTCCGTATGGATTTCCAAAACATTTTACAGTGGTTGCGCCAAATGGCATTGGCAAATCGACAATACTCAAACTAATTGCAGGGGAGCTACAACCACCAACCTCTGGGTCAGTATTCCGCTCTACTAAGGTATAGCTCATTTTTCCTTGAATTACCTGTACTTGTTCACAATATCAATATGTGAGATTTTATTGACATGTCAATATGTTGATATCCACTTTATTTGTTAATACTTGTTCGTACAAAAGGATTGTTGGAGTCATCATTAATTTATTTCCATATATTATGGAAATAAATCTCATCATTATGATGAAATTTATATTTTATAAATCTCATTCTTGATTCTCAGGGTGCAAACAACTTGCTTTTGGCAGTATACAAGAAAGAATTTAGGGCAATGGATGGTTATCTGACCGGCTTGTGGAGGATATTAAAGCCTTATTTCTTTTTGGTTTGGCTGTGTAAGAATCATTGGCAAAGCAACTCATTCTTAATTTCTTTTATTGTCTGGGTGTTTACTGTCTGATTTGTTTGGTTTCTCAGCCAAATTTGGATTGTGTGGAGCATTTCATTCAGGCAGTTGGATCTTATGAAAATAAAATATTCGAGAAAAGGACTCGATTGCATCAGGTGTGGTTTTTATAGATGGTTATTATTTCCAGCTAGTCATATTCTCTGCCCTATTATTCTCTCTAGACTCTCGCCAGCTCTCTGTCAAATTCGGTCTTGGGGAAGTCGTGTCCTCATTTCTTCGCCCTTCGTCATATTCAGGTATTTGCCCTCTCCATTTTTTCTTTTTCTTTTTTCATTTTTTGGATGGTTTGGAGTTTTTCGATGGTTTGAATGTTTGGATGGTTTTTATTTTTTTTATTTTTTTCATTTTCTTGGATGGTTTGAATGGTTTGGTTGGTTTGGATTTTTTGGATGGTTTGGATTTCTTCTTCGTCTTCTTCTTCTTCTTGTTTTAGGCGATATTTTTTGCGCTCAGAATTTTAGTTTACAGAGGAAAGAAAGAAACCTTTGGTTTCTTCTTCTTGTTCTCAAAGCTGATCCGGTGTTATGGCATGAAGATTCTGGGAGAAGGCATTTGGAAAATAGAAGGTATTTGTTCAATTGTCACGTGAACTGAAATATTACGATTCACACGTACTTGTGCTCAAGGAAATTCCATTTCAAGACTGAGTCATTGCCATTTTGTGCCTGTTTTTCCTTTCATTTGATATTAATGAAATCTTGATTTCACTATTTCCTTTCAGGCAAAACCATTCTAGAGATCTTTCTAGCCGGCACCTTGGGGGAAGCAGCGACTCGGCTGGTTGTTAATAGCTTACAAGTGAAGGCTGACAGCAACGGGTACTGCAATCCAATGCATGTTCACCCACCACCTTATCCATCTATTGATGCCTTTTGGGTTTTGCCAGTGTCATTGAAAGGCCACAGTTGTCATTATCTTCTATTTCCGCATGTGGTTAAGATTTATGTTTCTTGCTTCATTTTTGTTGTAGTAATGTCTTTTCTCTGATTCAAACATATTCTATCTTAATCTTATTCTGGTTTAAGATAGCCTTTTGTTACTTCTTTTGTTTCTTATTATAGTTTTCTATTCCCATATCTTCACCGGATCATACTGTTTCATGTGATTGCAGTGATGCATCATTTGGTTATCCTGGTGGACCCATAATGTTTAAGAACTTGAATTTTGGAATTGACCGAGACAGCCGCATTGCAAGTAAGGAAGCTAGTCTGAGAGAAATCTTTTTTCTCCCCATCCTAAATTATTTATGAATGCAGTTAGCAGTATGCAATTTTTCCAGTTAAATGTTCAATGCATGAACTTGTCAATTTGCTTTTTTTAAGATCTATAAATCTCTTAATGTCTTTTGTTTGTTGTTTTGTTTGTTTTCTTCTTATGTTTTGTTTTGTTTTTATTTTTTATTTTATTATGATTTTTTTTTGGCACTTATGAGATAACTTGGCATTTTCCTTCGACTTCTTCCTAATGTTGGCATTGTCCGTATGGATTTCCAAAACATTTTACAGTGGTTGAGCCAAATGGCATTGGCAAATCGACAATACTCAAACTAATTGCGGGGGAGCTACAACCAACCTCTGGGTCAGTATTCCGCTCTACTAAGGTATAGCTCATTTTTCCTTGAATTACCTGTACTCGTTCACAATATCAAAATTAGTAGCTTTAGTATCATTTGAGATTTTATTGACATGTCAATATGTTGATATCCACTTTATTTGTTAATACTTGTTCGTACAAAAGGATTGTTGGAGTCATCATTAATTTATTTCCATATATTATGGGAATAAATCTCATCATTATGATGAAATTTATATTTTATAAATCTCATTCTTGATTCTCAGGGTGCAATCAACTTGCTTTAGGCAGTATACAAGAAAGAATTTAGGGCAATGGGTGGTTTTCCAGTTAGTCTTGCTCTTCTCATTTTTTCAGTCTTCTCTATATTCAGGTGTTTGCCCTCTCAATTATTTATTTTTTTTTTGTTTTTTGGATGCTTTAGATTTCTTCGTCATACCGACAGGATGCTGATTTAATTATGTTGGGTTTGGCTACTCATGAAATTCATTTTTCATTATTGCGAGAGGTTTGAGTTAACAATTTTCCTTTTCTTTTCTTTTGTTTTTTTTTTTTTTTTTGAAATTTAAGATAAGAACTAAGGACTAAGCAGCCACTTTTGTTCCCAGCACAGTTCAACTCCTAAAAAACTAGTCTTTGGCCTCTTGCTTTATGTGCTTATAATTTTGTTTCATTATTGTATTTCAGATTGTTTTCACCCCTAGACAGCAAGACAAATGCTTCCTATGTGGGCAAACGGGTCATTTAGCAGCGGTTTGTGAAGGAAAGGCAAAGAGGAAGTCTGGGGAGTTTGATGAGAAAGGTGATAATGTTGTTGTCAAGAAACCATACCATGTCAGTAGGTTATTATTAGTATTATTATTATTTTAGCTCTAGGATAACCATGGTGACGACTGATTAGAAATGGAAAGTATGCATTTATTTTGCAGTTTTTAAAGTGAGTTTTATTGTTGAGGCTGATTGGGTTTTCAGATTGAGAGTTTTCTAGGGCTGCTAGAATGGATAAATTTTTCGATATATTCCCTTCGGATATTCCATGTTTTTTAATCAACGATATTCCATGCAAAGAGAGCATCTCTTCAGTCGAGAATCAAAGTATTTTGCTTTTCATTGCCTTGCTGCTTTAATTGACTACTTTAGATGTTCTTAGGTCCATGTTCACTGTTCAGATATGGTTAATTTGACCAGTTTTCGGTTTTCATATAGTATTTTGTATTGTTATGATTTTTAAATCTTTGGATACTAATGTGATTTGCAATTACCACGTTCACCCATGTCTACATAACTCTTTTGGTATAAGCATTTTTATTGGCAATAACCATCTTAACCGAAAAACATCTTAACCATATTGTTTTCTGATGCAGCCCTCTCCGACAAGTTTTGATGAGGTTTTTCAATGCATGTTTGATTACATTGACAGACTATTTGTCATGGTACGGCCTCGAAAGCTGCTGTACATGGCTATTGGTAAGTGTTGGGACTAAAATAAACTAAATGAGAAATTTGTATTTGTAATATACTAATTATGTGAAAGCAATTGATAGATGGTGTTGCCCCAAGGGCAAAAATGAATCTACAACAGTCTAGACGTTTTGGAGCAGCAAAAGATGCAGCAAATGTGGTACGTGCTCTTGTGGATTCTAGGTGGGTCCTCCATGTTTGCACGTGAAGGGCTTTAATTTTTTGTCATGCATGTGAGTTAAAATCATTTTGATTATGAAATTATGAGCAATTTTTTATTAGCATTTTGTATCATAGAATAGACACACCAGACTTCTTTGAGATTGATTTCTCTTGTTTAGACTTCTGACTGGTCAGAATAGTTATTGATAAAGGAGGCGTTATGCACAATGGATATTAGGCTAATGTTACATCTTTTGATTTACTTTCATCTTTGTAGGCAGCCGAAGAGGAACGTCTGCGTGGGGAGTTTGAAAGGGAGGGCAGAAAGCTTCCTTCTAGACAAGAGTCACAAGTTTTTGATTCCAAAGTTATCACGCCTGGAACAGAATTTATGGCTGCATTGTCTGTTGCATTGCAGTACTACATTCATCTTAGATTAAACAATGACCCTGGATGGAAAAATATTACGGTATTTTCTTTGTACTTGTCAACTTTTTCTGTTATTTTGTATCTTTGTTTTGGAACTTGCAGAACTTGCTCTTTTCTAGTCTTCTCAGTGATGACAAGCGCCTAGCCTTATCAAAGTACTTACGTAGACATGTATGTGTTTTTGAAGGTTATCCTTTCTGATGTAAATGTACCGGGTGAAGGGGAATATAAGATTATGTCTTTACATTTGACTTCAAAGAAATCTTCCTGGTTATGATCCAAATACGCCCCATTGCCTGTATGGTTTGGTATATTTCTTCCTTGATTACATTGGCATTTTTAGTGCAGTTGATGACTTCAAATTACTTCTTGTGTTTTTAATAAATCAACAAATTTTTTTGTTCGTAATGGGTGTTAATCTACCGACAGGATGCTGATTTAATTATGTTGGGTTTGGCTACTCATGAAATTCTTTTCTCAATACTGCGAGAGGTTTGTGTTAACAATTTTCCTTTTCTTTTCTTTCGTTTTTTTTTTTTTTTTTTTTTTTGAAATGTTGGATAAGAACTAAGGACTAAGCAGCTACTTTTGTTCCCAGCACAGTTCAGCTCCTTAAAAACTAGTCTTTGGCCTCTTGATTTATGTGCTTATAATTTTATTTCATTATTGTATTTCAGGTCCAGCAAGACAAATGCTTCTTGTGTGGGCAAATGGGTCATTTTGCAGCGGATTGTGAAGGAAGGGCAAAGAGGAAGTCTGTGAAGTTTGATGAGAAAGGTGATAATGTTGTTGTCAAGAAACCATACCAGGTCAGTAGGTTATTATTAGTATTATTATTATTTTAGCTCTGGGATAACCATGGTGACGGCTGATTAGAAATGGAAAGTATGCATTTATTTTGCAGTTTTTAAAGTAAGTTTTATTGTTGAGGCTGATTGGGTTTTCAGATTGAGAGTGTTCTAGGGCTGCTAGAATGGATAAATTTTTCGATATATTCCCTTCGGATATTCCATGTTTTTTTAATCAACGATATTCCATGCAAAGTGAGCATCTCTTCAGTCGAGAATCAAAGTATTTTGCTTTTCATTGCCTTGCTGCTTTAATTTGACTACTTTAGATGTTCTTAGGTCCATGTTCACTGTTCAGATATGGTTAATTTGACCAGTTTTCATATAGTATTTTGTATTGTTATGTGTTGAATATTCGGAAGTCAAAGCTAGGTTTTAGTTTAGGAAAGTATTTTCAGAATAAAGGAAAGATTGGTTGTGATCTTCTCCTATGATTTTGTTTCCTGATTTTTAGGAAAGAATTAAGATAGTTAGTTATTTACTTATTCGATATTGCTTGTATATATATGTATTTGTATTCCCGGTTTTATGAATCAATAAGAGATTCAGAATTTCCTCATGGTATCAGAGCCTTTTCTCTGAACCCTAATCTTTTCAGGCCGCCTCTCTCTCTGGCCATATTCTATTCCGGCCATCTAATTCCTTCAGGCCGCCTCTCTCTGGCCATCTTTCCGTCCGGCCACCTAATCCCTTCAGGTCTCCTCTTTTCGGCCACCAACTCAGGACCTCCTAATTTTCTCTCGGCCAATCATCCCTTCCCTATTCTCAGGCCTGTTCTCCCGGCCTGACCCTTCTATATTTCCAGGAACCCTAGTTGTTCTTTTCTCTCATTCTTTTCCGCAATATTTGAAGCATGACAAAATACGGAATGGCCTCATCACAAACATCCAACATCACAGCACCAAAATCAGGGGGAAATTCAGAGATTCCAAACTCTGGTCGCAGTGATTCTCATCCTATTCTCATTACCGGACACAAATTAAAATGGCCATAATTATCTGCAGTAGTCACAATCTGTTATGCTATTTATTTGTGGTAAGGGAAAGGATGAGTATCTCACGGGAGAAGCCGCCATGCCAGAGACTACAGATCCGGGATTTAAAAAATGGAAGATTGAAAATAGTATGATCATGTCATGGCTTATCAACTCCATGAACAATGACATAGGCGAAAGAGATATGGGACGCAGCCAAAGAGATCTACTCTAGTTCTGAAAATATTTCAGAGCTGTTTCAGGTAGAATCGGTGCTGCATGATGATAGAATCTATGAAAAGACGAATGATTTCAAGAATGAAAGAAGAATTCTTTACTGAATCACAAGAACAATTACACCACCGAAGGATTACACTACCGGAAGGATTCTCCTTCCCCTGCTCAGCCAAAATGCCGAGACTCCTCTTCTACTCCAGTATTTTCCTACCTTAATCCTTTACCCTCTCTGTTATTTATACTACTCTCTACTATATACTACTAAAAGTACAATTCTGCCCTCACATGCTAATACAATCAGCCACTACAGCAGTGTTACGCTAACTCTCCAGTCCACATCAACACTTATTATTTCTCCTAACATATACCTGCCTCACTAACGGCTTACCGCCCCTATCAACTACTCCGGCCCCCAAAAAAGTCACCTTGTCCTCAAGGTGAAATTCAGGAAACTGGTGTTGAATAACATCAAATAATTCCCACGAAGCCTCAAAGTCCGGCAAGTGACGCCACTGTAGCAAAACTTCCAACTGCCCGGATACCGGCGAAAATCGCGTAGCCAAAAGCTTCTCTGGTTCAACACGCAGTTCCATATCCGCTGTCAAGCTGCGAGGGACGTCCTGCGCTGGTAAAGACAGGCCAACGGCCTTCTTAAGTTGCGACACATGGAAAACAGGGTGGATTTTCGCATCCGCCGGAAGTTGCAACCGATAAGCCACGGATCCCACACGTGTGAGAACCTTGTAGGGTCCATAAAACCTCGGAGAAAGCTTCTCGTTGGGAAACTTAGCTAAGGAGCGATGGCGATACGGCCTCAGCTTCAGAAATACCAAATCCCCTACCTCGAAGGATACGTCTCTTCTCTTTTGATCCGCCTGTACCTTCATTGTATGCTGGGCCTGCAACAAATGTGCGTGAAGTTCATCCAAAATGTCATCCCGGGATTGCATTTGTTGTTCCAATAATGAGTTAGCTGTAGACCCTAACTCAAAACGGACTATCTTGGGAGGATCTCGACCATATAACGCCCGGAAAGGAGTCATTCCCGCGGAAACATGAAAGCTCGTGTTATACCAATATTCAGCCCAAGCAAGGTGTGAAAACCAGTGAGTAGGTTTTCCGGACACAAAGCAACGTAGATAAGCTTCCAAACACCTATTCACCACTTCCGTTTGACCATCCGATTGAGGATGGTACGCTGTACTGTGATGTAACGCGGTACCCTGCAAACGAAAGAGCTCCTTCCAAAAATGACTGAGAAAAACCTTGTCTCGATCGGACACAATGGTTTGAGGGAACCCATGGAGCCTGACTACTTCCTTAACAAACAACGCAGCCACCGACTTCGCCGAAAACGGATGACATAGGGCCAAAAAATGGGCATACTTGCTAAGCCGATCCACAACCACCAAAATGGAATCATGGCCCGCCGATTTTGGAAGCCCTTCCACAAAATCCATAGAAATATCATCCCACACTAAGTTTGGAAGCGGTAGTGGCTGCAACAACCCTCCCGGAGATAGAGTGGAGGATTTATTTTGCTGGCAAACCGGACAAGCAGCCACCAATGCTACAACATCTCCCTTCATACCATACCAAAAAAACTCCGAAGACAGCCTTTTAAAAGTTTTAAGCACACCTGAGTGGCCCCCAATCTTGCTACCATGGAATTCGGCTAATAGGGTTGGTATGAGAGGAGAAAGTCTTGGTAAGACCACCCGGCCCTTATACAACAACATGCCGTTACACAGCGAAAACCCTTTCACCGTGGGGGAATTAGCCATCAAAGCATCATGAATGGCAGCCAGCCGAGGGTCCTTCTGAACTTGGAGACGAATTTCAGCCCCATCATAAACAGCTGAGGTGGTGAGATGAGCCAACTCCAGCCCGGGTTGCAGCCTCGAAAGTGCATCCGCCACTCGATTTTCGGATCCCGGCTTGTATTGGATCTCAAAATCATACCCTAACAATTTGCATAACCACTTTTGATGCTCCTCGCTGACTAACCTTTGCTCCAACAGAAACTTTAGGCTCCTTTGATCCGTTCGGACAATGAAATGGCGCCCCAATAAGTAATGACGCCATTTTTGAATGGCAAGGACCACGGCCATGAGCTCCCGCTCGTAAACGGACTTAGTTCGAGAACGATGCGACAATACTTGACTGAAGTAAGCAATGGGCCGTTGATGCTGCATCAAGACTGCGCCAATACCAAAACCGGACGCGTCCGATTCCACTACAAAGGGCTGGTCAAAATCGGGCAATGCCAGGACCGGAACTGTGGTCATGGTTCTCTTCAATTTTTGGAAAGCGTCATCCGCCTCGCTATTCCAGTGAAAATTGTCTTTCTTTAACTGCTGTGTAAGTGGCCATGCAAGGTGTCCATAACCCGACACAAATCGCCTGTAATAGCCCGTTAACCCTAAAAAACCCCGCAACTCCTTGAGCGAACGAGGTGTAGGCCAATCTACCATTGCTTGAATCTTACTTAAATCCGCTGCCACCCCATTGCCCGAGACAATGTGCCCCAAATACTCCAACTTGCCACTAGCAAAAATACACTTTTTTTGGTTCACATATAAGTGATTGTCCTCCAAAGCCGACAAGACCACATCCAATTGATCTGTGTGGTCTTCAAGGGTTCTACTATAGATCAATATGTCATCAAAGAATACCAAAACGAACTTCCTCAAAAAAGGTTTCAATACCTCATTCATAAGGGATTGGAAAGTGGCTGGAGCATTGGTTAGCCCAAAAGGCATAACCAAAAACTCATAATGTCCTTCATGCGTTCGAAACGCTGTTTTTGGAATATCCTCTTTGCACATCCGAATTTGGTGATAACCGGATTTTAAATCCAGTTTGGTAAATATAGTAGCGCCACTCAACTCATCCAACAACTCCTCAATCACCGGAATGGGGAATTTATCGGGAACTGTAGCCTTGTTGAGCGCTCGATAATCCACACAAAATCTCCAACTCCCATCTTTTTTTTTAACTAAAAGAACGGGACTGGAAAATGGACTGTTACTCGGCTGAATAATCCCCGCCGACAGCATCTCTCTCACCAACTTCTCAATCTCATTTTTTTGAAAATGAGGATATTTATAAGGCCTAACACTGATAGGGCCGGTCCCCTCCTGAAGGATGATGCGATGATCTCGCATGCGTTGAGGAGGCAGGCCCTCCGGCATGTGCAAAATCTTCAAATGTCGCTGTAAAACCCTGCCAACTGCTCCCTAGAAATTCTGTTCCAGCACACTATCTTCCCCCTTAACCGGCTCTTTATTTGCATCTAAGGCACTTAGTTCTAAGTAAATACCATGGCCCTCATGTTTGATGGTTCTGTACATCGCCTTAAGCGAGATCAATGCGGTAGAAAGACTTAAATCACCCTTCAATGTAACCGTCTCCCCTTTCACCTTGAATTTCATAAGTTGTGATTTCCAATTTACATGCACTCCCCCTAGTGTTTCCAGCCATTGCATACCTAATATAACATCCACCCCTCCCAATTCCAGCGGTAAGAAGTTCTCTATTATGGTCAAGTGTGCCAAAGTCAATGCCACCTCTCTACAAATTCCCTTCCCTTTTACCGACTCACCCGTTCCCAATTGTACTCCAAAACCCGCAGTAGGAGTAATAGGAATATTAACCTTTTCCACAAAACTCAATGAAATGAAATTATGAGTTGCACCGGAATCAATAAGTACTATTACCTCTTGCCTAGCAATCATTCCTCGGAGCTTCATTGTCTTTGGTGTCGAAATTCCGACCACGGAGTTTAAGGATAACTCAATAAGCTCCGGCTGCCCCTCCTCCCAATCCGCTTCTAATGCATTGGTGTCATCCTCTTCCCCATTGATGACGTCCTCATCACTAACCAACATAATCCGAAGCTCCTTCTTCTTGCAACGATGGCCATAAACAAACTTCTCATCACACCTAAAGCAAAGCCCTTTATCCCGCTTTTCCTGCAATTCCGAATCGGAAAGCTTACGGAAAGGAAAATCCCTTCTTGGTGGTGTCGATTTCTCCAACATTGGAGGAACCCGCAGCGGTCTCTCCACCGCCGGTAATGTCCGGACCGCGGTTGTAGCCGACTCAGTCCTCGGAAAGTTCTGAAATTGTGCCCGTGAAAACCTTCCTTCACTCCCTTCTTTTCGCAGCAAATCATTCCTTTCCTCAATTCTCTGGGCAATCTCCATGATTTCCCCTAATCCCACCGGTTTCAAGAGCCTCACCTCCGCTTGAATTGCTGCCTTGAGTCCATTCACGAAGATTCCCTCTAATACCTCCTCCGGCACATCTCTTAGTGGGGCTGCTGAAATCTCAAACTGTCTGCGATAATCAGCCACCGTTCCCCCTTGTTTAATCGCCAAAAATCGCTCACAAAGATTTCCCTCCTGCGAAGAACGGAATCTTTGCAGAAGAGCTATCTTAAAATCCGGCCAATTATGAAAAGGCCTACGGCCAACCTGCCATTGGAACCACGATAGAGCATCCCCTTCCAACGAGATTCCCGCTGTGATGAGTTTCTCCCTATCCGAATAACGATTAATGGAAAAAAATTGTTCCATTCGGAACAGCCACCCGTCCGCATCCTCTCTCGCAAAAATTGGACACTCTACCTGCCTCCTACGAATTCCCGCCCAGTCCTCATTAATTGGCAGTTCCTCTAACACTCCCCTGCCATCCCAAGTTTCTCTGCCTCTCTCTCCGTAACGTACTCTTTCTGCCCCTCGATGAACAGGAAATCCTGTTCCAAAACGCCTGTCATCAGGATCCGGAGGATCACCCTCCATGTACGGGCCACGACCCTCCCCCCTAGGCACATTCAGATTTCTTCCCTGAAATCCCCACGGAACCCCTCTCGTTCCTCCTCGTCCTTCATCTCGTGCCTCACGACCTGGATTGCGTGGAATCCTTGCTTCCATCACTCGATCAAAATTTTGGTCTCACCAACCCAAATCTCCCGCCGGACACATCACCGGCTGAGTAACCCTAGGATTGAGAGATCTTTCCTCACCCAGACGTAATTCTCCCCTTTCCCCAGCCCGATTTACCTGGCGATTCTCCTCGGCACGGAATCCCTCGCGAATCGCATCCGGATCCTCAGCGGTACGATTGGGTCCGCGATCGCCCGCGCAATTCAACTCGCGAACTTCTCCGACGCCGTCTGATCCCTGTCCGACTTCGGCTGTAGTCGCGACCGTCTTCTCCGGTACCGACGCGGCAGATGAAAGAAGTTTCATCTGTTCCTCCATTAACCGACGGATCTCTAACATGTCCGTCCTATTTTGGGACAATTCTACCCTAATTTCCCCGAGACCTTTCTCCATTTCGCCCATCCCTTCACCACCCCCATGGGGATGGTCTTCTCCATGGAAACCCTAACTTCCTTGATCTCTTTCTCTACCAATTCGAATCTCTCCTCTGTTTTCCTAGCCGCCATTCTTGCCAGGATCGATGCTTTGATACCAAAATGATAGAATCTATGAAAAGACGAATGATTTCAAGAATGAAAGAAGAATTCTTTACTGAATCACAAGAACAATTACACCACCAAAGGATTACACTACCGGAAGGATTCTCCTTCCCCTGCTCAGCCAAAATGCCGAGACTCCTCTTCTACTCCAGTATTTTCCTACCTTAATCCTTTACCCTCTCTGTTATTTATACTACTCTCTACTATATACTACTAAAAGTACAATTCTGCCCTCACATGCTAATACAATCAGCCACTACAGCAGTGCTACGCTAACTCTCCAGTCCACGTCAACACTTATTATTTCTCCTAACATATACCTGCCTCACTAACGGCTTACCGCCCCTATCACATGACTTCCGCCAAGGAGAGCAGTCGGTTACTCAGTATTACAACACACTCACACGGACTTATTCAAGATTCACTCGTGGAAAAGTCAGGAAGATGCAGCCACATACAAGCAGATTGTTGAACAAAAACGACTGTTTAAATTTTTCTTAGGACTCAATAGGGAGTTGGATGATGTTCGAGGTCGAATCATGGGCTCTAAACCGCTGCCCAGCCTCAGAGAGGCTTTCTCAGAGGTTAGGCGTGAAGAAAGTGATGATGGGATCTAAGGAACAACCTGCCCCAGCAATGGATGCATCTGCCCTTGCTGTCCAACCGTTTAACAGTAATGGTGGAGATAGACAGAAACGGGAAAGGCCTTGGTGTGATTACCGCAAGAAACTAGGCCATCATAAGGAGACTTGCTGGAAGCTTCATGGCAAACCAGTTGATTGGAAACCAAAGCCACGGTTTGAAAGAGACGGCAAAGCATTTGTGGCTTCCAACTCAGATAATGCTCATGTTCTAGAGCCTAGTCCATTTAGCAAAGATCAAATGGACTTGCTACAGAAACTGTTTAGTCAAGTTGGCAGTGGTAGCAGTTCCGGGACTGGTTTGACTGCTCAAACAGATGCACATACAGCCTTCACCGCCAACAGAAGAGGAATGAGGCCATGGATAGTCGACACTGGTGCTTCAGACCACATGACAGGAGATGCTGCCCTTCTCCGAAATTACAAGCCAAGTAGTGGTCATCCATCTGTTCGTATTGCTGATGGTTCAAATTCAGAAATTGCTGGGACAGGACTTGAAATCGGGGAAGATGATTGGCAGTGCTGAACTGTGCTCCGGGCTCTATATCCTCTCATGTGACCGATCCTCAAACCACGTTTAATTCCAATGTCAATAAAGATAGTGAGATTATATTATTACACTATCGTCTTGGTCATCCTAGTTTTGTGTATCTTGCAAAATTGTTTCCCATATTGTTTATCAATAAAAATCCAGCATCTTTTCATTGTGAAATCTTTCTGATTGCAAAGCATACTCGAACAATATATCCACAAATTCCATACAAGTCTTCAACTGCTTTTTCGTTGATCCATAGTGATGTGTGGGGTCCCTCACGGATAAAAAATATTTCTGGCACTCGGTTTGTGACATTTGTTGATGATCATACACAGGTAACATGGGCCTTCCTTATGAAAGAAAAATCAGAGGCAGGAAAAAATTTTCAAACCTTTAATCTCATGGTTCAAAATCAATTTAACTCTAGGATTCAGATACTCAAGTCCGACAATGCAAAAGAATACTTCACCAATAGTCTCAATACCTATCTTCAAAACCACGGGATAATCCACATAAGTTCTTGTGTTGACACCCCTCAACAAAATGGGGTGGCTGAACGCAAGAATAGACATCTATTGGAGGTTGCCCGGTGTCTTGTGTTTTCCTCAAATGTCCCAAATTATTTCTGGGGGGGAAGCAATTCTCACAACCACCTATTTGATCAATCGTATGCCATCTAGAGTTCTTACTTTTCAAACTCCACGTCAGCTTCTTCTGAAAGATTTTCCTCATACCTGTGCAGTTTCATCTGATTTGCCCCTAAAAGTATTTGGTTGCATGGCATTTGTTCATGTGTATCCCCAAAACCGTAATAAATTTGATCCTAGAGCAAATAAGTGCATATTCCTAGGGTACTCTCCAACTCAAAAAGGGTACAAGTGTTATTCTCCAACCAACAAAAGATTTTATACTACCATGGATGTCTCTTTCTTTGAACATGTGTTCTTCTACCCCAAATCTCATGTTCAGTGGGAGAGCATGAATGAACGTCAAGTTTGGGAGTCCCTTCTTGATCCTATACCCATTGCCAACTCAGAGTCACCAAGTTTTCCTCAAACCATGCTTGTGCCCACTGACCATGCGCAAGACTTGTCCACACTCGTGTCTGTCCAGCCCACAAATGTGCCTACTCAGTCTCTTGTTCCCGCTCCATCTATGGCTCCACAGCTTCCTAATGAGAATATTCAAGTCTATATCAAGAGGAGGAAAAGACAGGATATAGAGCACGGATCACAGCCAACATGTGGCCAAGATATTGACTCAGTTTCAGGTCCTCTTGAAGAAAACACAGGTGCGGATAGGGCCGAAGATGTGCCAATTCCCAACATTGATGACACTACCATACTGATTGCATTGAGGAAGGGTGTTAGGAGATGTACAGATCATCCAATTGGGAAGTATGTCACTTACGAAGGGTTATCACCATCTTACAGAGCATTTTCTACTTCCCTTGATGATATTCAGGTACCTAGCACTATACAAGAGGCATTACAAAATTCAGAGTGGAAGAAGGCAGTACAAGAGGAAATTGATGCTCTCGAGAAGAACAGAACATGGACTATGACTGATTTACCGGTTGGAAAAAGGGTCGTGGGGTGCAAGTGGATTTTCACTGTAAAGTACAAAGTAGATGGATCAGTTGAGAGATTCAAAGCTCGGTTGGTAGCTAGAGGATTTACACAATCCTATGGGATAGACTATCAAGAAACGTTTGCCCCTGTCGCAAAGCTTAACACTATCAGAATTCTTCTCTCATTGGCTGTCAACCAAGATTGGTGCTTGCAACAACTGGACATAAAAAATGCTTTCTTAAATGGTGACCTTGAAGAGGAAGTCTACATGGAAATCCCACCTGGTTTTGAAGGAAGTATGGCAAAGAATCAGGTTTGCAAACTCAAGAAGTCTTTGTATGGCCTCAAACAATCTCCTCGAACGTGGTTCGACAGATTCACAAAGGTTGTTTTGAAGCTTGGCTACATACAGGGTCAGGCTGATCATACCCTCTTTGTCAAGACATCTCACACCGGTAAAATTGCTATATTGATTGTATATGTTGATGATATTATTCTATCAGGAAATGATGTGGACGAATTACAGAATTTAAAGAAGTATTTGTCAGAAGAATTTGAAGTTAAAGATCTTGGAAAGCTGAAATATTTCCTTAGAATGGAAGTGGCTAGATCAAGGATGGGCATTGTTGTTTCTCAAAGGAAATATATTCAAGATCTCCTTAAGGAGACTGGAATGCTTGGATGCAAACCAGTTGATACTCCTATGGACAGTCAGAGAAAACTTGGCACTGAGAGTGAAAGTACACCTGTAGACAGGGGGAGATATCAGCGACTTTGCAGTGAGTGTTGCAAGTCAATTCATGCACAACCCTACTGAGGAACACATGGAAACAGTCTACAGGATTCTTAGATACTTGAAGATGACACCAGGGAAAGGTCTATTCTTCAGGAAAACAGAGAATCTTGACACTGAAGTGTATTCAGAAGCCGATTGGGCAGGAAACATCATTGACAGACGTTCGACTTCTAGATACTCTTTTGTCTAGGGTAATCTTGTTACCTGGAGGAGCAAGAAGCAATCAGTGGTAGCCAGAAGTTGTACAGAAGCTGAGTATAGAGCACTAGCACAAGGAATTTGTGAAGGGATGTGGATAAAAAGGGCTCTTAGGGAACTGGGGCAAATGGAGTCATCTCCTATTCTGATGGTGTGTGATAATCAGGCAGTTATCAGCATAGCTAAGAATCCCGTGCATCATGACAGGACTAAGCACGTTGATATTGACAGGCACTTCGTCACAGAGAAGGTGACGAGTGAAACTATTAAACTAAACTACATTCCTACCAAGCAAGAAACGGCAGACATACTCACCAAAGTTCTTCCTAGACCTAACTTTGAAGACTTAATGTGCAAGCTAGGATTATATGATATATATTCTCCAGCTTGAGGGGGAGTGTTGAATATTCCGAAGTCAAAGCTAGCTTTTAGTTTAGGAAAGTATTTTCGGAATAAAGGAAAGATTGGTTGTGATCTTCTCCTATAATTTTGTTTCCTGATTTTTAGGAAAGAATTAAGATAGTTATTTCCTTATTAGATATTGCTTGTATATATATGTAGTTGTATTCCCGGTTTTATGAATCAATAAGAGATTCAGAATTTCTTCATTATGATTTTTAAATCTTTGGATACTTATGTGATTTGCAATTAGCACGTTCACCCATGTCTACATAACTCTTTTGGTATAAGCTTTTTTATTGGCAATAACCATCTTAACCGAAAAACATCTTAACCATATTGTTTTCTGATGCAGCCCTCTCCGACAAGTTTTGATGAGGTTTTTCAGTGCATGTTTGATTACATTGACAGACTATTTGTCATGGTACGGCCTCGAAAGCTGCTGTACATGGCTATTGGTAAGTGTTGGGACTAAAATAAACTAAATGAGAAATTTGTATTTGTAATATACTAATTATGTGAAAGCAATTGATAGATGGTGTTGCCCCAAGGGCAAAAATGAACCAACACCGGTCTAGACGTTTTAGAGCAGCAAAAGATGCAGCAGATGTGGTACGTGCTCTTGTGGATTCTAGGTGGGTCCTCCATGTTTGCACGTGAAGGGCTTTAATTTTTTGTCATGCATGTGAGTTAATATCATTTTGATTATGAAATTATGAGCAATTTTTTATTAGCATTTTGTATCATAGAATAGACACACCAGACTTCTTTGAGATTGATTTCTCTTGTTTAGACTTCTGACTGGTCAGAATAGTTATTGATAAAGGAGGCGTTATGCGCAATGGATATTAGGCTAATGTTACATCTTTTGATTTACTTTCATTTTTGTAGGCAGCCGAAGAGATGGCAGAAAGCTTCCTCCTAAACAAGAGTCACATTCATCTTAGATGGCTGTATTGTCTGTTGCATTCCAGTACCACATTCATCTTAGATTAAACAATGACCCTGGATGGAAAAATATTAAGGTATTTTTTTTGTACTTGCAACTTTTTCTGTTATTTTGTATCTTTGTTTTGCAACTTGCAGAACTTGCTCTTTTCTAGTCTTCTCAGTGATGACAAACGCCTAGCCTTATCAAAGTACTTGCGTAGACATGTATTTGTTTTTGAAGGTTATCCTTTCTGATGCAAATGTACCGGGTGAAGGGGAACATAAGTTTATGTCTTTACATTCGACTTCAAAGAAATCTTCCTGGTTATGATCCAAATACGCGCCATTGCCTGTATGGTTTGGTATATTTCCTCCTTGATTACATTGGAATTTTCAGTGCAGTTGATGACTTCAAAGTACTTCTCGTGTTTTTAATAAATCAACAAATTTTTTTGTTCGTAATGGGTGTTAATCTACCGACAGGATGCTGATTTAATCATGTTGGGTTTGGCTACTCATGAAATTCATTTCTCAATACTGTGACAGGTTTGTGTTAACAATTTGTCTTTTCTTTTTTTTTTTTTTTTTTTTTTTTTTTTAAATGTTGGATAAGAACTAAGGACTAAGCAGCTACTTTTGTTCCCAGCACAATTCAACTCCTTAAAAACTAGTCTTTGGCCTCTTGATTTATGTGCTTATAATTTTATTTCATTATTGTATTTCAGATTGTTTTCACCCCTGGACAGCATGACAAATGCTTCCTGTGTGGGCAAATGGGTCATTTAGCAGCGGATTGTGAAGGAAAGGAAAAGAGGAAGTCTGGGGAGTTTGATGAGAAAGGTGATAATGTTGTCAAGAAACCATACCAGGTCAGTAGGTTATTATTAGTATTATTATTATTTTAGCTCTGGGATAACCATGGTGACGGCTGATTAGAAATGGAAAGTATGTATATATTTTGCAGTTTTTAAAGTGAGTTTTACTTTTGAGGTAATTGGGTTTTCAGACTCCTCTCTCCCTTTGTAACTTTATAACCAGATATTCCATGTTTTTTTTAATCAATGATATCAATGATATTCCATGATATTCCGTGTTCTCTCTCCCTCTCTCTCTCTCTAACTTCTATTTTTTGTTTCCTTGCTGTGCAGTTTCTCAATATTTGGATTCTCAGAGAGTATTTGGATTATGAGATGAGAATTCCAAATCCTTTATTTGACATTGATTTGTAGTGCATTGTGGAAGATTTTAATTTTATGTGTTTCTTTGTGGGAAATGATTTCTTGTGGAATGATGAATTCAAAGTTTGTATCTTGTATAATATGTTAAAATTCATTTCTTCCAGGTCTTGTCGGAAGAAATGGTACAGGGAAAACAACGTTCCTTAGTCTCATGGCTCTGCACGCCATTGATGGCATTCCTCCAAACTGCCAAATATTGCATGTGGAACAAGAAGTTGGTGGCGATGATACAACAGCTCTGCTGTGTGTTCTTAACTCCGATCTCGGGAGAACCTGTTAGGTCTCCACCTCTCAAGTTCGTTTATGCCAGAAGAAGGTAATTGGTTAGTATGACCAGCATCGGGGTAAGGAATATGGTTAGTATTTTTTGCCTAGGGATGCGGGATCGTAAGGGGATCCGTGTAAACTGTAGGATGGTAAGGGGATCCGGGTAAGGAAATGAGATGTTTATAAACCACCAAAAAAACATAAAAATCTTTTTAAGGTGCTTTTTGCCCGCAAAACCACCAAAAAAAAAAAAAAAAAAAAAAAAAAAAAAAAAAAATCCTATCTTTGGCTTTTATAGGGTCCATTTTTCCCACAATACCCAAAAAAAAAAAAAAAAAAAATCATATCTTTGGCCTTTTTACGGTGCCTTTTGCCCGCAAAACCACCAAAAAAAAACATAAAAATCATATCTTTGACCTTTTTAGGGTACTTTTTTCTCACTAAAACCCCAAAAAAACATAAAAATCATATCTTTTGCTTTTTAGGGCACCTTTTACACCAAAAAAACATAAAAATAATATCTTTAGCCTTTTTAGGGTGCTTTTTGCCAACAAAACCACCAAAAAAACATAAAAATCATATCTTTGGCCTTTTTACGGTGCTTTTTTCCCACTAAAACCCCAAAAAAACATAAAAATTGTTTCTTTCGCCTTTTTAGAGTGCTTTTTGCCAACAAAACCACCAAAAAAACATAAAAATCATATCTTTGGCCTTTTTAGGGTGCTTTTTTCCCACTAAAATCCCAAAAAAACATAAAAATTGTTTCTTTCGCCATTTTAGGGTGCTTCTTTCCCACAACACTCCCAAAAAAACATAAAAATCATATCTTTCGCCTTTTTAGGGTGCCTTTTGCCCGCAAAAGCCCCAAAAAAACATAAAAATCATATCTTTGGCCTTTTTTAGGGTGCTTTTTTTCCCGCAACACACCAAAAAAAAACATAAAAATCATATCTGTGGCCTACTCAGGGTGCTTTTTGCGCACAAAACTACCAAAAAAAACATAAAATAATATCTTTGCCCTTTTTAGGCACAAAACCACCAAAAAAAAACATAAAAATCATATCTTTGACCTTGTTAGGGTGTTTTTTTTCACAAAAACCCAAAAAAAAAACATAAAAATCGTTTCTTTGCCCTTTTAGGGTGCTTTTTTCCAACAACACCCACAAAAAAAAACATAAAAATCATATCTTTGGCCTTTTTACAGTGCTTTTTGCCCGCAAAACCACCCAAAAAAAACATAAAAATCATATCTTTGGCTTTTTTAGGCTGCTTTTTTCCCCCAAAACCCCAGAAAAACATAAAAATAGTTTCTTTGGCCTTTTTAGGGTGCTTTTTGCCCGTAAAACCACCCAAAAAAACATAAAAATCATATCTTTGGCCTTTTTAGGGTGCTTTTTTTCCCCCAAAAAAACATAAAAATCGTTTCTTTGGCCTTTTTAAGGTGCTTTTTGCCCGCAAAATCACCAAAAAAAAAATAAAAATCCTATCTTTGGCCTTTTTAGGGTGCTTTTTGCGCACAAAACCACCCAAAAAAAACATAAAAATCGTATCTTTGGCCTTTTTAGGGTGCTTTTTTCCCACAATACCCCAAAAACATAAAATCATATCCAAAAAAAAAACCAAAAAACCAAAAAAAACGTTGGCTTTGGCCATTTTTTGGGTGCTTTTTACCCGCAAAGCCTCCAAAAAAAACATAAAAATCATATCTTTGGCCTTGTTAGGGTGCTTTTCGCCCACAAAACACCAAAAAAAAAAAAACATAAAACTCGTATCTTTGCCCTTTTTTGGGGTGCTTTTTACCCGCAAAACCACCAAAAATCATATCTTCTGCCTGTTTAGGGTGCCTTAAACAAAAAAAAATAAACATAAAAATCATCCCTTTTGCCTTTTTGGGGAGCGTTTTGCCCACAAAACCACAAAATAACAATAAAAATCGTATCTTTGGCCTTTTGAGGGTGCTTTTTCCCCCACAAAACAAAAAAAATAAACATAAAAATCATTCCTTTGGCCTTTTTGGGGTGCCTTTTGCCCATAAAAATCGTTCCTTTGGCCTTTAAAGGGTGCTTTTTCCCCACAAAAATCACAAAATAAACATAAAAATCGTTCCTTTGGCCATATTTGGGTGCCTTTAGCCCACAAAGCACAAAATAAACATAAAAATCGTATCTTTAGCCTTTTTAGGGTTCTTTTTCCCCCACAAAACCACAAAATAAACATAAAAATCATTCCTTTTGCCTTTTTGGGATGCTTTTTGCCCACAAAAAGCACAGAATAAACATAAAAATCGTTACTTTGCCCTTTTAAGGGTGCTTTTTCCCCCAAAAAATCACAACATAAACATAAAAATCATTCCTTTTGCCATTTTGGGGTGCTTTTAGCCCACAAAGAGCAAAAAATAAACATAAAAATCATTCCTTTTGCCTTTTTGGTATGCTTTTTGCCCACAAAGCCGCAAAATAAACATAAAAATCGTTCCCTTTGCCTTTTTGGGGAGCTTTTTCCCCACAAAACCACAAAATAAACATAAAAATCGTATCTTTGGCCTTTTTATCGTTCCTTTTTTCTTTTTGCGATGCTTTTTGCCCACAATACCACAAAATAAATATAAAAATCGTTCCTTTGGCATTTTAAGGGTGCTTTCTCCGCACAAAAACCACAAAATAAACATAAAAATCGTTCCTTTTGCAATTTTGGGGTGCTTTTTCCCCACAAAACCATAAAATAAACATAAAAATCGTTCCTTTCACCTTTTTTGGGCTGCTTTTAGCCCACAAAAAGCACAAAATACCAGGAAAACGTTTTCGGGCCTTTCATTCGTTTTTTGCCGTTTTCTCGCGTTTTAGGAGTGCTCCTGAGGGCTTGGGAAGCGTATACAGGCCAAGAAAACCGCAAAAACACCAAGAAAACATTTTCGGCCCATTTTGCTCCCTTTTTGCCGTTTTCTCGCGTTTTAGGAGTGCTCCTAAGGCCTTCGGAAGCGCATAGAGGCCAAGAAAAAAGAAAAAACACCAAGAAAACATTCTCGGGCCCTTTCGTTGGCTCTTTGTTGTTTTCTCACGTTTTAGGAGTGCTCCTTAGGGTTTGGGAAGGGCCTAGAAGCCAAGAAAACCGCAAAAACACCAAGAAAACGTTTTCGGTCGTTTGCGCTCATTTTTTGCCGTTTTCCCGCGTTTTAGGACTGGTCCTGAGGGCTTGGGAAGGGGATACAAGCCAAGAAAACTACAAAAACACCAAGAAAACGTTTTTTGCCTCGTTTTTTCCCCGCCCTCGTTTTTAGGACTGGTCCTGAGGGCTTGGGAAGGGGATACAAGCCAAGAAAACTACAAAAACACCAAGAAAACGTTTTCGGGGTTTTTCGCTCGTTTTTTGCCGTTTTCTCGCGTTTTAGGAGTGGTCCTGAGGGCTTGGGAAGGGGCTACAAGCCAAGAAAACTACAAAAACACCAAGAAAACGTTTTCGGGAATTTGCGCTCATTTTTTGCCGTTTTCTCGTGTTTTAGGAGTGCTCCTGAGGGCCTGAGAAGGGGCTACAAGCCAAGAAAACTGCAAAAACACCAAGAAAACGTTTTCGGGCCTTTTCGAATTTTTGCCGTTTTCGCTCCTTTTTTGGGCAGGGGCCGTTTTCACCAAGAAACCGTTTTTTAGGAGTGCTCCTTTTAGGAGGGCCTGAGAAGGGCTACAAGCCAAGAAAACTGCAAAAACACCAAGAAAACGTTTTCGGCCTTTTTTTCGTTTTTGCCGTTTTCTCGCGTTTTAGGGGTGGTCCTGAGGGCTTTTAGGCAAGAAAACAGCAAAAAACACCAAGAAATCGGGGCCTTTTCGGCAGGGGCTTTAGAGTGGTCCTGAGGGCTTGGGAACTACAAGCCAAGAAAACACCAAAACACCAAGAAAACGTTTTCAGGCCTTTTTTTCGTTTTTTTTGCCGTTTTCTTGCGTTTTAGGAGTGGTCCTGAGGGCTTGGGAAGGGGCTACAAGCCAAGAAAGCTGCAAAAACACCAAAAAACGTTTTCAAGGCCTTTTCGCGTTTTTTGCGGCCTTTAGGAGTGCTCCTGAGGGCTTTTTTTGCCTACAAGCCAGGAAAACTGTTTTAGGAAAACGTTTTCGGGTCCTGAGGGCTTTTTGCCGTTTTCTCTCGCGGAAGGCTCCTGAGGGCTTGGGAAGGGGCTACAAGCCAGGAAAACTCCAAAACACCAAGAAAACGTTTTCAGGCCTTTTCGCTCGTTTTTTGCCGTTTTCTCGCGTTTTAGGAGTGCTCCTGAGGGCTTGGGAAGGGGCTACAAGCCAAGAAAACTGTAAAAACACCAAGAAAACGTTTTCGGGCCTTTGCGCTCGTTTTTTGCCGTTTTCTCGCGTTTTAGGAGTGCTCCTTAGGGCTTGGGAAGGGGCTAGAAGCAAGGAAAACTGCAAAAACACCAAGAAAACGTTTTCGGGCCTTTTAAGGGGCAACAGGCCAAAAAAAAACTGCAAAATCACCAAGAAAACGTTTTCGGCCGCTTTTCGTTTTTGCGTTTTTTCGGTTTTAGTGCACCTCAGGGCTTGGGAAGGGGCTACAAGCCAAGAAAACTGCAAAAACACCAAGAAAACGTTTTCGGGCCTTTTCGCTCATTTTTTGCCGTTTTCTCGCGTTTTAGGAGTGGTCCTGAGGGCTTGGGAAGGGGCTAGAAGCAAGGAAAACTGCAAAAACACAAAGAAATCGATTTCGGGCCTTTTCGCTCGTTTTTTGCCGTTCTCTCGCGTTTTAGGAGTGGTCCTGAGGGCTTGGGAAGGGGCTACAAGCCAAGAAAACTGCAAAAACACCAAGAAAACGTTTTCAGGCCTTTTCGCTCATTTTTTTTGTTTTCTCGCGTTTTTTAGTGGTCCTGAGGGCTTGGGAAGGCGCTACAAGCCATGAAAACTGCAAAAACACCAAGAAATCGATTTCCGGCCTTTTCGCTCGTTTTTTGCCGTTCTCTCGCGTTTTAGGAGTGGTCCTGAGGGCTTGGGAAGGGGCTACAAGCCAAGAAAACTGCAAAAACACCAAGAAAACGTTTTCAGGCCTTTTCGCTCGTTTTTTGCCGTTTTCTCGCGTTTTGGGAGTGCTCCTGAGGGCTTTGGAAGGCGCTACAAGCCAAGAAAACTGGAAAAACACCAAGAAAACGTTTCCCGGCCTTTGCGCTCGTTTTTTGCCGTTTTCTCGCGTTTTAGGAGTGGTCCTTAGGGCTTGGGAAGGGGCTACAAGCCAAGAAAACTGCAAAAACACCAAGAAAACGTTTTCGGGCCTTTGCGCTCGTTTTTTGCCGTTTTCTCGCGTTTTAGGAGTGCTCCTTAGGGCTTGGGAAGGGGCAACAGGCCAAGAAAACTGCAAAAACACCAAGAAAACGTTTTCGGGCCTTTGCGCTCGTTTTTTGCCGTTTTCTCGCGTTTTAGGAGTGCACCTCAGGGCTTGGGAAGGGGCTACAAGCCAAGAAAACTGCAAAAACACCAAGAAAACGTTTTCGGGCCTTTTCGCTCGTTTTTTGCCGTTTTCTCGCGTTTTAGGAGTGGTCCTGAGGGCTTGGGAAGGGGCTACAAGCCAAGAAAACTGCAAAAACACCAAGAAAACGTTTTCGGGCCTTTTCGCTCGTTTTTTGCCGTTTTCTCGCGTTTTAGGAGTGGTCCTGAGGGCTTGGGAAGGGGCTACAAGCCAGGAAAACTGCAAAAACACCAAGAAAACGTTTTCCGGCCTTTTCGCTCGTTTTTTGCCGTTTTCTCGCGTTTTGGGAGTGCTCCTGAGGGCTTTGGAAGGCGCTACAAGCCAAGAAAACTGGAAAAACACCAAGAAAACGTTTTCCGGCCTTTTTTTTTCTCGTTTTTTGCCGGCTTGGGAAGGGGCTACAAGCCAAGTTTTTTCAGAGTGCTCCTTTTTTCCCCGGCTTGGGAAGGGGGAAGGGCTACAAGCCAAGAAAACTGCAAAAACACCAAGAAAACGTTTTCAGGCCTTTTCGCTCGTTTTTGCCGTTTTTCTCGCGTTTTAGGTGGTCCTTCCTGAGAGCTTGGGAAGGGGCTAGCAATGAAAACTGAGGGCTTTGGAAGGGAGTGGTCCTGAGGGCTTGGGAAGGGCTACAAGCCAAAAAACTGCAAAAACACCAAGAAAACGTTTTCCGGCCTTTGCGCTCGTTTTTTGCCGTTTTCTCGCGTTTTAGGAGTGGTCCTTAGGGCTTGGGAAGGGGCTACAAGCCAAGAAAGCTGCAAAAACACCAAGAAAACGTTTTCAGGCCTTTTCGCTCGTTTTTTCCCGTTTTCTCGCGTTTTAGGAGTGATACTTAGGGCTTGGGAAGGGGCTACAAGCCAAGAAAACTGCAAAAACATCAAGAAAACGCTTTCGGGCCTTTACGCTCGTTTTTTGCCGTTTTCTCGCGCTTTAGGAGTGCTCCTTAGGGCTTGGGAAGGGGCTAGAAGCAAGGAAAACTGCAAAAACACCAAGAAAACGTTTTCGGGCCTTTGCGCTCGTTTTTTGCCGTTTTCTCGCGTTTTAGGAGTGGTCCTTAGGGCTTGGGAAGGGGCAACAAGCCAAGAAAACTGCAAAAACACCAAGAAAACGTTTTCGGGCCTTTGCGCTCGTTTTTTGCTGTTTTCTCGCGTTTTAGGAGTGCTCCTCAGGGCTTGGGAAGGGGCTAGAAGCAAGGAAAACTGCAAAGACACAAAAAAAACGTTTTCAGGCAAAAACACCAAGAAAACGTTTTTAGGAGCCTTTTGGGAAGGCGCTACAAGCCAAGAAAACTACAAAAACACCAAGAAAACGTTTTTTTCCTCGTTTTTGCCGTTTTCTCGCGTTTTGGGAGTGCTCCTGAGGGCTTTGGAAGGCGCTACAAGCCAAGAAAACTGCAAAAACACCAAGAAAACGTTTTCCGGCCTTTGCGCTCGTTTTTTGCCGTTTTCTCGCGTTTTAGGAGTGGTCCTTAGGGCTTGGGAAGGGGCTACAAGCCAAGAAAACTGCAAAAACATCAAGAAAACGCTTTCAGGCCTTTAGCGCTCGTTTTTTGCTGTTTTCTCGCGTTTTAGGAGTGGTCCTGAGGGCTTGGGAAGGGGCTAGAAGCAATGAAAACTGCAAAAACACCAAGAAATCGATTTCCGGCCTTTTCGCTCGTTTTTTACCGTTTTCTCGCGTTTTAGGAGTGGTCCTGAGGGCTTGGGAAGGGGCTACATTGCAATAAAAACTGCAAAAACACCAAGAAAACGGAGTGCTCCTGAGGGCTTTTCTTGGGTTTTAGGAGGGGTACTGAGGGCTTGGGAAGGGGCTAAAAACTGCAAAAACACCAAGAAAACGTTTTCACCTTTTCGCTCATTTTTTGCTTTTCTCGCGTTTTGCGTTTGGGCTTTTTTTTGGGCTACAAGCAAAAACTTCAAAAACACCAAGAAAACGTTTTAGGAGTGGTCCTTTTTGCTGCTTTCTCGTTTTTAAGGGCTTGGGAAGGGCTACAAGAAAGCTGCAAAAACACCAAGAAAACGTTTTCCGGCCATTTCGCTTGTTTTTTTCCGTTTTCTCGCGTTTTAGGAGTGCTCCTGAGGGCTTGGGAAGGGGCTACAAGCCAGGAAAACTGGAAAAACACCAAGAAAACGTTTTCGGGCCTTTGCGCTCGTTTTTTGCCGTTTTCTCGCGTTTTAGGAGTGGTCCTGAGGGCTTGGGAAGGGGCTAGAAGCAAGGAAAACTGCAAAAACACAAAGAAATCGATTTTGGGCCTTTTCGCTCGTTTTTTGCCGTTTTCTCGCGTTTTAGGAGTGGTCATGAGAGCTTGGGGAGGGGCTACAAGCCAACAAAACTGCAAAAACACCAAGAAAACGTTTTCAGGCTTTTTCGCGCGTTTTTTGCCGTTTTCTCGCGTTTTAGGAGTGGTCCTTGGGGCTTGGGAAGGGCTAGAAGCCAAGAAAACTGCAAAAACACCAAAAAAACGTTTTCGGGACTTTTTTCGTTTTTTTTGTTTTTTTCTCGCGTTTTAGGAGTGGTCCTTCCCAGGGCCTGGGAAGGGCTACAAGCCAAAAAACTGGAAAAACACCAAAAACACCAAGAAAACGTTTTTTGTTGTTTTTGCAGTTTTTTGACAGTTCCCAAGCCCTTTGGACTTTCCTCAAACGCCAGAAAACGGCAAAAACGAAACACCAAGAAAACGTTTTTTGTTTTTTGCAGTTTTTCTTGTAGCCCTTCCCAGGCCCTGGGACCACTCCTAAAACGCGAGAAAACGAAAAACGAGCAAAAACACCAAGAAACGTTTTCTTGGTGTTTTTGCAGTTTTCTTGGCTTTAGCCCTTTCCCAGGCCCTCCGGACCACTTTAAAACGCGAGTAAACGGTCCTGAGGGGAAAACGTTTTCTTGGTGTTTTTGCTGTCAAGAAACCTACAAAAACCCCAAGGACCAACGTTAAAACGCGAAAACGGCAAAAACGAGCGCAAAAAGCTCGTTTTTGGTGTTTTTGCAGTTTTTTTGGCTTGTAGCCCCTCCCAAGCCTGGACCACTCCTAAAACGCCAAGAAAACGGCAAAAACGACAAAGGCCCAAAAATCGTTTTCTTGGTGTTTTTGCTGTTTTCTTGGCTTGCAGCCCCTTCCCAAGCCGTCAGGACCACTCCTAAAACGCGAGAACACGGCAAAAAACGAGCGAAAAGCCCCGAAAACGTTTTCTTGGTGTTTTTGCAGTTTTCTTTGCTTGTAGCCCCTTCCCAAGCCCTCAGGACCACTCCTAAAACACGAGAAAACGGCAAAAAACGAGCGAAAAGTCCCGAAAACGTTTTCGTGGTGTTTTTGCAGTTTTCTTGGCCTCTATGCGCTTCCCAAGCCCCAAGGACCACTCCTAAAACGCGAGAAAACGGCAAAAAACGCGCGAAAAAGCCTGAAAACGTTTTCTTGGTGTTTTTGCAGTTTTCTTAGCCTTGAGGCCCTTCCCAATCCTTCAGGAGCACTCCTAAAACGCGAGAAAACGGCAAAAAACGCAGGAAAAGGCCTGAAAACGTTTTCTTGGTCTTTTTTCTTTTTACTCATCCTCTAGGGCCTTCCCACACTAGAACGCCAGAAAACGGCAAAAAACGAGTGAAAAGCCCCGAAAACGTTTTCTTTGAATTTTTGCGTTTAAGGAGTGTTCCTTAAACGCGAGTAAACGGCAAAAAATGAGTGAATAGGCCTCAAAACCTTTTCTTGGTGTTTTTGCGTTTTTCTTGGCTTCTAGGAGCGAAAAAAACACACAGATAAGATTTTTATGTTTTTTTTTTTTGTGGTTTTGTTGGCAAAAAGCACCCTAAAAAGGCCAAATATATGATTTTTATGTTTTTTTGGTGGTGGTGTTTAAAAAAAAAACACCGTAAAAAAAATGAAATAAACTCAAAATGTTTTTTGGTGTTTTTTGTGGTTTTCGGGGCAAAAAATCACCCTAAAAAAAGGCCAAAGATATGATTTTTATGTTTTTTTTTGTTTTTTTGTGGTTTTGGTGCCCCTAAAAAGGCGAAAGATATGATTTTTATGTTTTTTTGGTGGTTTTGCGGGAAAAAAGCACCCTAAAAAACGCCAAAGAAATGATTTTTATGTTTTTTTTGGGTGTTTTGTTGGCAAAAAGCACCCTAAAAAGGCCAAAGATATGATTTTTATGTTTTTTTTTTTTTGTGGTTTTGCGGGCAAAAAGGCACCCTAAAAAGGCGAAAGATATGATTTTTATGTTTTTTTGGGTTGTTGTGGGAAAAAAGCACCCTAAAAAGGCCAAAGAAATAATTTCTATGTTTTTTTTGGTGGTTTTGTGCGCAAAAAGCACCCTAAAAATGCCACAGATATGATTTTTATGTTTTTTTTGGTGGTTTTCGGGGCAAAAAGCACCCTAAAAAGGCCAAAGAAACGATTTTTATGTTTTTTTTGTGGGCGAAAGGCAAGCTAAAAAGGCCAAAGATTTGATTTTTATGTGTTTTTCGTGGGCAGAAAGCACCCTAAAAAGGCCAAAGAAACGATTTATATGTTTTTTTTTATGTTTATTTTGGCCAAAGATTTGATTTTTATGTGTTTTTCGTGGGCAGAAAGCACCCTAAAAAGGCCAAAAAAGGCTTTTTTATGCAAAAAAAAAAGGCCAAAGAAACGATTTTTATGTATTTTTTTCTGCTTTTTGTGTGCAAAAAGCACGCTGACAAGACCAAAGAAATGATTTTTATGTTTTTTTTGGTGGTTTGCTGGGCAAAAAGCACCCTAAAAACGCCAAAGATATGCTTTTTATGTGTTTTTTGTGGGAAAAAAGGCCCTAACAAGGCCAAAGAAACGATTTTTATGTTTTTTTTAATGGTTTTTGTGGTTTTTAGGTGCGTCCAAAGATATGATTTTAATGTTTTCATGCGGTTTTGCGGGCAAAAAACAGGCCAAAGAAGTGATTTACAAGTTTTTTTTTTGTGGTTTTTCAGTGCGAAAAGGACCTTTAAAACGACGAAGATATGATCTTTATTTTTTTTGTGGTTTTTATGGGCAAAGATATGATTTTTTTTTTTTATAAAGGGCAAAGAACCGATTTTTATATTTTGTGGTTTTTGGGGGCAAAGAACCGATTTTTATATTATGTTTTTTTTTTGTGATTTTTGGGGGCTAAAAACACCCTAAAAAGGGCAAAGAAATGATTTTTACGACTTTTGTGGTTTTTTTTTTTGGTTAGATTCGTTACTATGTAACCCATTATGTGCTTACTATTTGTTCACTTTGCTTGATTTACACTTGCTCCGTTCATATTCAATCTTTCATCCCTAAACCACATATAAACATCTCATTTCCTTACCCGGATCCCCTTACCATCCCGCATCCCTAGGCCAGAAAAACTAACCATATTCCTTACCCCGATGCTACTTATACCCCGGCTTGCCCTTCATCCTTCTACCTTCTTCTGGCATAAACGAACTTGAGAGGTGGAGACCTAACAGGTTCTCTCGAGATCAGAGTTAAGAACACACAGCAGAGTTGTTGTATCATCGCCACCAACTTCTTGTTCCACATGCAATATTTGGCAGTTTGGAGGAATGCCAACAATGGCGTGCAGAGCCATGAGACTAAGGAACGTTGTTTTCCCTGTACCATTTCTTCCGACAAGACCTGGAAGAAATGAATTTTAACATATTATACAAGATACAAACTTTGAATTCATAAAATTAAAATCTTCCACAATGCACTACAAATCAATCTCAAATAAAGGATTTAGAATTCTCATCTCATAATCCAAATACTCTCTGAGAATCCAAATATTGAGAAACTGAACAGCAAGGAAACAAAAAAATAAAAGTTAGAGAGAGACAGAGGGAGAGAGGACATGGAATATCATGGAAAATCATTGACATCATTGATTAAAAAAAACATGGAATATCCGATTATCAAGTTAGAAAGGGAGGGAAGAGTCTGAAAACCCAATTAACCTCAAAAATAAAACTCACTTTAAAAACTCACTTTCCATTTCTAATTAGCCGTCACCATGGTGATTATTAGTATTAGTATGGTAATAATAAAACTAATAATAACCTGCTGACCTGGTATGGTTTCTTGACAACAAAATTATCACCTTTCTCATCAAACTCCCCAGACTTCCTCTTTTCATTTCCTTCACTATCCGCTGATAAATGACCCATTTGCCCACACAGGGAGCATTTGAACTGTGCTGGGAACAAAAGTAACTTCTTAGTCCTTAGTTCTTACCCTACATTTCAAAAAAAAAAAAAAAAAAAAAAAAAAAAAAAAAAACAAAAACAAAAAGAAAAGAAAATTGTTAACACAAACCTCTCGCAGTATTGAAAATAATGACAACTGTGGCCTTTCAATGACACTGGCAAAACCCAAAAGGCATCAACAGATGGATAAGGTGGTGGGTGAACATGCATTGGATTGCAGTACCCGTTGCTGTCAGCCTTCACTTGTAAGCTATAAACAAGCAACCGAGTCGCTGCTTCCCCCATAGTGCCGGCCATAAAGATCTCTAGAATGGTTTTGCCTGAAAGGAAATAGAGAAATCAAGATTTCATTAATATAAAATGAAAGGAAAAACAGGCACAAAATGGAAATGACTCAGTCTTGAAATGGAATTTCCTTGAGCATAAGTACGTGTGAATCGTATTATTTCAGTTCACGTGACAATTCAACAAATACCATCTATTTCCCAAATGCCTTCTCCCAGAATCTTTGAGAACAAGAAGAAGAAACCAAAGGTTTCTTTCGGTAAACTAAAATTCTGAACGCCAAAAATATCGCCTAAAACAAGTAGAAGAAGAAGACGAAGAAGAAATCCAAACCATCCAAAAAATCCAAACAAACCAAACCATTCAAACCACTAAGAAAATGAAAATAATAATAAAAAAAAAAAACCATCCAAACCATCCAAGCCATTCATTCAAACCATCCAAAAATGAAAAAAAAAAAAAAAAAAAATGGAGAGGGCAAATACCTGAATATGACGAAGAGGGAAGAAATGAGAAGAACACGACTTCCCCCGGCCAAATTTGACAGAGAGCTTACGAGAGTCTAGAGAGAATAATAGGGCAGAGAATATGACTAGCTGGAAATAATACCCATCTGTAAAAACCACACCTGATGCAATCGAGTCCTTTTCCCGAATATTTTATCTTCGTAAGATCCAACTGCCTTAATGAAATGCTCCACACAATCCAAATTTGGCTGAGAAACCAAACAAATCAAACAGTAAACACCCAGACAATAAAAGAAATTAAGAATGAGTTGCTTTGCCAATGATTCTTACACAGCCACAAGTCGGTCAGACAACAACCCATTGACCTAAATTCGTTCTTGTATACTGCCAAAAGAAAGTTGATTGCACCCTGAGAATAAAGAATGAGATTTATAAAATATAAATTTCATCATAATGATGAGATTTATTTCCATAATATATGGAAATAAATTAATGATGACTCCAACAATCCTTTTGCACGAACAAGTATTAAAAAATAAAGTGGATATCAACATATTGACAAGTCAATAAAATCTCAAATGATACTAAAGCTACTAATTTTAATATTGTGAACGAGTACAGATAATTCAAGGAAAAGTGAGCTATACCTTAGTAGAGCGGAATACTGTCCCAGAGGTCGGTTGTAGCTCCCCTGCAATTAGTTTGAGTATTGTCGATTTGCCAATGCCATTTGGCCAAACCACTGTAAAATGTTTTGGAAATCCATACGGACAATGCCCACATGAGGAAGAAGTCGAAAGAAAATGCCAAGTTATCTCATAAGTGCCAAAAAAAAATCATAATAAAATAAAAAATAAAAACAAAACAAAACATAAGAAGAAAACAAACAAAACAACAAACAAGAGACATTAAGAGATTTATAGATCTTCAAAAATGCAAATTGACAAGTTCATGCATCGAACATTTAACTGGAAAAATTGCAAACTGCTAACTGCATTATTAAATAATTTAGGATGGGAAGGAAAAAGATTTCACTCAGACTAGCATCCTTACTTGCAATGCGGCTGTCTCGGTCAATTCTAAAATTCAAGTTCTTAAACATTATGGGTCCACCAGGATAACCAAAGTGATGCATGATGCATCACTGCAATCACAAGAAACAGTATGATCCGGTGAAGATATGGGAATAGAAAACTATAATAAGAAAAAAAAGAAGTAACAAAAGGCTATCTTAAACCAGAATTAAGTTTAAGATAGAATATGTTTGAATCAGAGAAAAGACATTACTACAACAAAAATGAAGAAAGAAACATAAATCTTAACCACATGCGGAAATAGAAAATAATGACAACTGTGGCCTTTCAATGACACTGGCAAAACCCAAAAGGCATCAACAGATGGATAAGGTGGTGGGTGAACATGCATTGGATTGCCGTACCCGTTGCTGTCAGCCTTCACTTGTAAGCTATTAACAACCAGCCGAGTCGCTGCTTCCCCCATGGTGCCGGCCAGAAAGCTCTCTAGAATGGTTTTGCCTGAAAGGAAATAGTGCAATCAAGATTTCATTAATATCAAATGAAAGGAAAAACAGGCACAAAATGGCAATGACTCAGTCTTGAAATGGAATTTCCTTGAACATAAGTACGTGTGAATCGTATTATTTCAGTTCACGTGACAATTGACCAAATACCTTCTATTTTCCAAATGCCTTCTCCCTGAATCTTCATGCCATAACACAGGATCAGCTTTGAGAACAAGAAGAAGAAACCAATGGTTTCTGTCTTTCCTCTGTAAACTAAAATTCTGAGCGCCAAAAATATTGTCTAAAACAAGAAGAAGAAGAAGACGAAGAAGAAATCCAAGCCATCCAAAAAATCCAAACCAACCAAACCATTCAAACCATCTAGGAAAATGAAAAAATAATAAAAAAAAAAAACCATCCAAACCATTCATTCAAACCATCCAAAAAATGAAAAAAAATAAAAAAGAAAAAATGGAGAGGGCAAATACCTGAATATGACGAAGTGGGAAGAAATGAGAAGGACACGACTTCCCCACGGGCGAATTTGAAAGAGAGCTGACGAGAGTCTAGAGAGAATAATAGGGCAGAGAATATGACTAGCTGGAAATAATACCCATCTGTAAAAACCACACCTGATGCAATCGAGTCCTTTTCCCGAATATTTTATCTTCATAAGATCCAACTGCCTGAATTAAATGCTCCACACAATCCAAATTTGGCTGAGAAACCAAACAAATCAGATAGTAAGCACCCAGACAATAAAAGAAATTAAGAATGAGTTGCTTTGCCAATGATTCTTACACAGCCAAACCAAAAAGAAATAAGGCTTTAATACCTTCCACAAGTCGGTCAGATAACCACCCATTGCCCTAAATTCGTTCTTGTATACTGCCAAAAGCAAGTTGATTGCACCCTGAGAATCAAGAATGAGATTTATAAAATATAAATTTTATCATAATGATGAGATTTATTACAAGTATTAACAAATAAAGTGGATATCAATTTATTGACAAGTCAATAAAATCTCAAATGATACTAGAGCTACTAATTTTAATATTGTGAACAAGTACAGATAATTCATGGAGAAATGAGCTATACCTTAGTAGAGCGGAATACTGTCCCAGAGGTTGGTTGTAGCTCCCCTGCAATTAGTTTGGGTATTGTTGATTTGCCAATGCCATTTGGCCCAACCCTTGTAAAATGTTTTGGAAATCCATACGGACAATGCCAACATGAGGAAGAAGTCGAAAGAAAATGCCAAGTTATCTCATAAGTGCAAAACAAAAAAGAAAAAAAGAAAATCATATAATAAAATAGAAAATAAAAACAAAACAAAACATAAGAAGAAAACAAACAAAACAACAAACAAGAGACATTAAGAGATTTATAGATCTTAAAAAATGCAAATTGACAAATTCATGCATTGAACATTTAATTGGAAATCATAAATAATCTAGGATGAGGAGAAAAAAGATTTCACTCAGACTAGCTTCCTTACTTGCAATGCGGCTGTCTCGGTCAATTCCAAAATTCAAGTTCTTAAACATTATGGGTCCACCAGGATAACCAAATGATGCATCACTGCAATCACATGAAACAGTACGATCCGGTGAAGATATGGAAATAGAAAACTATAATAAGAAACAAAAGAAGTAACAAAAGGCTATCTTAAACCAGAATAAGATTAAGATAGAATATGTTTGAATCAGAGAAAAGACAACAAAAATGAAGCAAGAAACATAAATCTTAACCACATGTGGAAATAGAAAATAATGACAACTGTGGCCTTTCAATGACACTGGCAAAACCCAAAAGGCATCAACAGATGGATAAGGTGGTGGGTGAACATGCATTGGATTGCACTACCCGTTCTTTCGTCGCCCTTCACTTGTAAGCTATTAACAACCAGCCGAGTGGCTGCTTCCCCATGGTGCCGGCCAGAAAGATCTCTAGAATGGTTTTGCCTCGAAAGGAAATAGTGCAATCAAGATTTCATTAATATCAAATGAAAGGAAAAACAGGCACAAAATGGCAATGACTCGGTCTTGAAATGGAATTTCCTTGAACATAAGTACGTGTGTGAATCGTATTATTTCAGTTCACGTGACAATTGACCAAATACCTTCTATTTTCCAAATGCCTTCTCCCAGAATCTTCATGCCATAACACAGGATCAGCTTTGAGAACAAGAAGAAGAAACCAATGGTTTCTGTCTTTCCTCTGTAAACTAAAATTCTGAGCGCCAAAAATATTGTCTAAAACAAGAAGAAGAAGAAGACGAAGAAGAAATCCAAGCCATCCAAAAAATCCAAACCAACCAAACCATTCAAACCATCTAGGAAAATGAAAAAATAATAAAAAAAAAACCATCCAAACCATCCAAACCATTCATTCAAACCATCCAAAAAATGAAAAAAAAAAAAAAAAAAAAATGGAGCGGGCAAATACCTGAATATGACAAAGAGGGAAGAAGTGAGAAGAACACGACTTCCCCACTGCCGACTTTGATAGAGAGCTGACGAGAGTCTAGAGAGAATAATAGGGCAGAGAATATGACTAGCTGGAAATAATACCCATCTGTAAAAACCACACCTGATGCAATCGAGTCGTTTTCCCGAATATTTTATCTTCATAAGATCCAACTGCCTGAATGATATGCTCCACACAATCCAAATTTGGCTGAGAAACCAAACAAATCGACAAAGAAGCACCCGCACAATAAAAGAAATTAAGAATGAGTTGCTTTGCCAATGATTCTTACACAGCCAAACCAAAAAGAAATAAGGCTTTAATACCTTCCACAAGTCGGTCAGATAACCACCCATTGCCCTAAATTCGTTCTTGTATACTGCCAAAAGCAAGTTGATTGCACCCTGAGAATCAAGAATGAGATTTATAAAATATAAATTTCATCATAATGATGAGATTTATTTGCATAATGTATGGAAATAAATTAATAATGACTCCAACAATCCTTTTGTACGAACAAGTATTAACAAATAAAGTGGATATCAACATATTGACAAGTCAATAAAATCTCAAATGATACTAAAGCTACTAATTTTAATATTGTGAACAGTACAGATAATTCAAGGAAAAGTGAGCTATACCTTAGTAGAGCGGAATCATCGTCCCCCAGAGGTTGGTTGTAGCTCCCCGCAATTAGTTTGAGTATTGTCGATTTGCCAATGCCATTTGGCCCAACCAACGTAAAATGTTTTGAAATCCATACGGACAATGCCCACATGAGGAAGAAGTCGAAAGAAAAAATGCCAAGTTATCTCATAAGTGCAAAACAAAAAAAAAAAAAAAGAAAAATCATATAATAAAATAAAAAATAAAAAACATAACAAAACATAAGAAGAAAACAAACAAAACAACAAACAAGAGACATTAAGAGATTTATAGATCTTAAAAAATGCAAATTGACAAATTCATGCATTGAACATTTAATTGGAAAAATTGCATAAAATAATTTAGGATGGGAGAAAAAGATTTCACTCGACTAGCTTCCTTACTTGCAATGCGGCTGTCTCTCGGTCAATTCCAAAATTCAAGTTCTTAAACATTATGGGTCGACCAGGATAACCAAATGATGCATCACTGCAATCACAAGAAACAGTATGATCCGGTGAAGATATGGGAATAGAAAACTATAATAAGAAACAAAAGAAGTAACAAAAGGCTATCTTAAACTAGAATTAAGATTAAGATAGAATATGTTTGAATCAGAGAAAAGACATTACAACAACAAAAATGAAGCAAGAAACATAAATCTTAACCACATGCGGAAATAGAAAATAATGACAACCTGGCCTTTTCAATGACACCGCAAAACCCAAAAGGCATCAACAGATGGATAAGGTGGTGGGTGAACATGCATTGGATTGCACTACCCGTTTCTTGTCGACCTTCACTTGTAAGCTATTAACAACCACCGAAAGTATTGCTTCCCCCATGGTGCCGGCCAGAAAGATCTCTAGAATGGTTTTGCCTGAAAGGAAATAGTGAAATCAAGATTTCATTAATATCAAATGAAAGGAAAAACAGGCACAAAATGGCAATGACTCAGTCTTGAAATGGAATTTCCTTGAGCATAAGTACGTGTGAATCGTATTATTTCAGTTCACGTGACAATTGAACAAATACCTTCTATTTTCCAAATGCCTTCTCCTGGAATCTTCATGCCATATAACACAGGATCAGCTTTGAGAACACGAAGAAGAAACTAAAGGTTTCTTTCTTTCCTCTGAAACTAAAATTCGAGGCCCAAAAATATTGCCTAAAACAAGAAGAAGAAGAAGACGAAGAAGAAGAAATCCAAACCATCCAAAAAATCCAAACCAACCTAACCATTCAAACCATCTAAGAAAATGTAAAAAATAATAATAAAAAAAAACCATCCAAACCATCCAAACCATTCATTCAAACCATCCAAAAAAAACCATCCAAAAATGAAAAAAAAAAAAAAAAAAAAAATGGAGAGGGCAAATACCTAAATATGACAAAGAGGGAAGAAATGAGAAGGACACGACTTCCCCCACGGCGAATTTGAAAGAGAGAGTCGACGAGAGTCTAGAGAGAATAATAGGGCGTAGAATATGACTAGCTGGAAATAATACCCATCCAGTAAAACCACACCGATGCAATCGAGTCCTTTTCCCGAATATTTTATCTTCATAAGATCCAATCGCCTGAATTAAATGCTCCACACAATCCAAATTTGGTGAGAAACCAAACAAATCGACGAAAGAAGCACCCGGACAATAAAAGAAATTAAGAATGAGTTGCTTTGCCAATGATTCTTACACAGCCAAACCAAAAAGAAATAAGGCTTTAATACCTTCCACAAGTCGGTTGATAACCACCCATTGCCCTAAATTCGTTCTTGTATCCTGCCAAAAGCAAGTTGATTGCACCCTGAGAATCAAGAATGAGATTTATAAAATATAAATTTTATCATAATGATGAGATTTATTACAAGTATTAACAAATAAAGTGGATATCAATTTATTGACAAGTCAATAAAATCTCAAATGATACTAGAGCTACTAATTTTAATATTGTGAACAAGTACAGATAATTCATGGAGAAATGAGCTATACCTTAGTAGAGCGGAATCGTCCCTGAGGTTGGTTGTAGCTCCCTGCAATTAGTTTGGGTATTGTTGATTTGCCAATGCCATTTGGCCCAACCCTTGTAAAATGTTTTGGAAATCCATACGGACAATGCCAACATGAGGAAGAAGTCGAAAGAAAATGCCAAGTTATCTCATAAGTGCAAAACAAAAAAGAAAAAAAGAAAATCATATAATAAAATAGAAAATAAAAACAAAACAAAACATAAGAAGAAAACAAACAAAACAACAAACAAGAGACATTAAGAGATTTATAGATCTTAAAAAATGCAAATTGACAAGTTCATGCATTGAACATTTAACTGGAAAAATTGCACACTGCTAACTGCATTCATAAATAATCTAGGATGAGGAGAAAAAAGATTTCACTCAGACTAGCTTCCTTACTTGCAATGCGGCTGTCTCGGTCAATTCCAAAATTCAAGTTCTTAAACATTATGGGTCCACCAGGATAACCAAATGATGCATCACTGCAATCACATGAAACAAGATGCGATCCGGTGAAGATATGGAAATAGAAAACTATAATAAGAAACAAAAGAAGTAACAAAAGGCTATCTTAAACCAGAATAAGATTAAGATAGAATATGTTTGAATCAGAGAAAAGACAACAAAAATGAAGCAAGAAACATAAATCTTAACCACATGTGGAAATAGAAAATAATGACAACTGTGGCCTTTCAATGACACTGGCAAAACCCAAAAGGCATCAACAGATGGATAAGGTGGTGGGTGAACATGCATTGGATTGCATTACCCGTTCTTTGTCGACCTTCACTTGTAAGCTATTAACAACCAAAAAGTTCTTTTCTTCCCCATGGTGCCGGCCGAAAGCTCTCTAGAATGGTTTTGCACGAAAGGAAATAGTGCAATCAAGATTTCATTAATATCAAATGAAAGGAAAAACAGCACAAAATGGCAATGACTCGGTCTTGAAATGGAATTTCCTTGAACATAAGTACGTGTGAATCGTATTATTTCATTCACGTGACAATTGACCAAATACCTTCTTTTTTTCAAATGCCTTCTCCCCGAATCTTCATGCCATAACACAGGGATCGACTTTGAGAACAAGAAGAAGAAACCAATGGTTTCTTTCTTTCCTCTCAGAAACTAAAATTTCGAAAGCCCAAAAATATTGTCTAAAACAAGAAGAAGAAGAAGAAGAAGAAGAAGAAATCCAAACCATCCAAAAAAATCCAAACCAACCAAACCATTCAAACCATCTAGGAAAATGAAAAAATAATAAAAAAAATCCAAACCATCCAAACCATCCAAACCATCCAAAAACTCAAACCATCCAAAAAAAAAAAAAAAAAAAAAAAATGGAGCGGGCAAATACCTAATATGACAAAGAGGGAAGAAGTGAGAAGAACACGACTTCCCCACCGCCGACTTTGATAGAGAGTCGACGAGAGTCTAGAGAATAATAATAGGCGAGAAATATGACTAGTCGGAAATAATACCCATCCGTAAAACCACACCGATGCAATCGAGTCCTTTTCCCGATATTTTATCTTCATAAGATCCAATCGCTGAATGATATGCTCCACACAATCCAAATTTGGTGAGAAACCAAACAAATCGAGACAAAGAAACACCTGCACAATAAAAGAAATTAAGAATGAGTTGCTTTGCCAATGATACTTACACAGCCAAACCAAAAAGAAATAAGGCTTTAATACCTTCCACAGGTCGGTCAGATATCCACCCATTGCCATAAATTCGTTCTTGTATACTGCCAAAAGCAAGTTGATTGCACCCTGAGAATCAAGAATGAGATTTATAAAATATAAATTTCATCATAATGATGAGATTTATTTGCATAATGTATGGAAATAAATTAATAATGACTCCAACAATCCTTTTGTACGAACAAGTATTAACAAATAAAGTGGATATCAACATATTGACAAGTCAATAAAATCTCAAATGATACTAAAGCTACTAATTTTAATATTGTGAACGAGTACAGATAATTCAAGGAAAAGTGAGCTATACCTTAGTAGAGCGGAATACTGTCCCAGAGGTCGGTTGTAGCTCCCCTGCAATTAGTTTGAGTATTGTCGATTTGCCAATGCCATTTGGCCAAACCACTGTAAAATGTTTTGGAAATCCATACGGACAATGCCCACATGAGGAAGAAGTCGAAAGAAAATGCCAAGTTATCTCATAAGTGCAAAACAAAAAAAAAAGAAAATCATATAATAAAATAAAAAATAAAACCATAACAAAACATAAGAAGAAAACAAACAAAACAACAAACAAGAGACATTAAGAGATTTATAGATCTTAAAAAATGCAAATTGACAAATTCATGCATTGAACATTTAATTGGAAAAATTGCATACTGCTAACTGCATTCATAAATAATTTAGGATGGGGAGAAAGAAGATTTCACTCAGACTCGCTTCCTTACTTGCAATGCGGCTGTCTCGGTCAATTCCAAACTTCAAGTTCTTAAACATTATGGGTCGACCAGGATAACCAAATGATGCATCACTGCAATCACAAGAAACAGTATGATCCGGTGAAGATATGGGAATAGAAAACTATAATAAGAAACAAAAGAAGTAACAAAAGGCTATCTTAAACCAGAATTAAGATTAAGATAGAATATGTTTGAATCAGAGAAAAGACATTACTACAACAAAAATGAAGCAAGAAACATAAATCTTAACCACATGCGGAAATAGAAAATAATGACAACTGTGGCCTTTCAATGACACTGGCAAAACCCAAAAGGCATCAACAGATGGATAAGGTGGTGGGTGAACATGCATTGGATTGCATTACCCGTTTCTGTCAGCCTTCACTTGTAAGCTATTAACAACCAGCCGAGTTACTGCTTCCCCCATGGTGCCGGCCAGAAAGATCTCTAGAATGGTTTTGCCTGAAAGGAAATAGTGAAATCAAGATTTCATTAATATCAAATGAAAGGAAAAACAGGCACAAAATGGCAATGACTCAGTCTTGAAATGGAATTTCCTTAAGCATAAGTACGTGTGAATCGTATTATTTCAGTTCACGTGACAATTGAACAAATACCTTCTATTTTCCAAATGCCTTCTCCCGGAATCTTCATGCCATATAACACAGGATCAGCTTTGAGAACACGAAGAAGAAACTAAAGGTTTCTTTCTTTCCTCTGTAAACTAAAATTCTGAGCGCCAAAAATATTGCCTAAAACAAGAAGAAGAAGAAGACGAAGAAGAAATCCAAACCATCCAAAAAATCCAAACCAACCAAACCATTCAAACCATCTAAGAAAATGTAAAAAATAATAATAAAAAAAAAAACCATCCAAACCATCCAAACCATTCATTCAAACCATCCAAAAACTCGAAACCATCCAAAAAATGAAAAAAATAAAAAAGAAAAAATGGAGAGGGCAAATACCTGAATATGACGAAGTGGGAAGAAATGAGAAGGACACGACTTCCCCACGGGCGAATTTGAAAGAGAGCTGACGAGAGTCTAGAGAGAATAATAGGGCAGAGAATATGACTAGCTGGAAATAATACCCATCTGTAAAAACCACACCTGATGCAATCGAGTCCTTTTCCCGAATATTTTATCTTCATAAGATCCAATCGCTGAATTAAATGCTCCACACAATCCAAATTTGGTGAGAAACCAAACAAATCGGATAGTAAGCACCCGGACAATAAAAGAAATTAAGAATGAGTTGCTTTGCCAATGATTCTTACACAGCCAAACCAAAAAGAAATAAGGCTTTAATACCTTCCACAAGTCGGTCAGATAACCACCCATTGCCATAAATTCGTTCTTGTATACTGCCAAAAGCAAGTTGATTGCACCCTGAGAATCAAGAATGAGATTTATAAAATATAAATTTCATCATAATGATGAGATTTATTTCCATAATAAATGGAAATAAATTAATGATGACTCCAACAATCCTTTTGTACGAACAAGTATTAACAAATAAAGTGGATATCAACATATTGACATGTCAATAAAATCTCAAATGATACTAAAGCTACTAATTTTAATATTTTGAATGAGTACAGATAATTCAAGGAAAAATGAGCTATACCTTAGTACAGCGGAATACTGTCCCAGAGGTTGGTTGTAGCTCCCCTGCAATTAGTTTGAGTATTGTCGATTTGCCAATGCCATTTGGCCCAACCACTGTAAAATGTTTTGGAAATCCATACGGACAATGCCAACATGAGGAAGAAGTCGAAAGAAAATGCCAAGTTATCTCATAAGTGCAAAACAAAAAAGAAAAAAAGAAAATCATATAATAAAATAAAAAATAAAAACAAAACAAAACATAAGAAGAAAACAAACAAAACAACAAACAAGAGACATTAAGAGATTTATAGATCTTAAAAAATGCAAATTGACAAGTTCATGCATTGAACATTTAACTGGAAAAATTGCACACTACTAACTGCATTCATAAATAATTTAGGATGGGGGGAAAAAAGATTTCACTCAGATTAGCTTCCTTACTTGCAATGCGGCTGTCTCGGTCAATTCCAAAATTCAAGTTCTTAAACATTATGGGTCCACCAGGGATAACCAAATGATGCATCACTGCAATCACATGAAACAGTATGATCCGGTGAAGATATGGAAATAGAAAACTATAATAAGAAACAAAAGAAGTAACAAAAGGCTATCTTAAACCAGAATAAGATTAAGATAGAATATGTTTGAATCAGAGAAAAGACATTACTACAACAAAAATGAAGCAAGAAACATAAATCTTAAAAACATGTGGAAATAGAAAATAATGACAACTGTGGCCTTTCAATGACACTGGCAAAACCCAAAAGGCATCAACAAATGGATGAGGCACTAACCTCGATAATAATTTTTTTGGACATCAAGTTATATTATTCTCAAGTAGTTAAACATAAACCAACAGTTGTATATTAGTTTGACATAAATCAACAGTTGTATATTCGCAAGTAGTCAAAATAATATGTTCTCAAATTGTTACAACTAGTTCGGCATGTATATTAGTTCTCCTTAAGACACTGCTTTAAAAGATCTTGATAGTAGTTCCAATCCGCATGTGATTCTGTAATGGGGGGTAGACCAAATGGATTCATTTTTACATATTCTTTCGCATTTTCTACCTCTGCTAAGTGATCTAGATACATCCGAATATCGCCTTCTGGTCCTGCAGTGAACCAACAAGACATCAAGAATGATTTAAACCATAAAATTTCAATTTCACAATAAACCATAATATTTTACCTCCATTAAAAATAACTAACCTAGTGAGTTGTCATTAGTTATTCTGCAATCATAACTCGGAGGAAAGATTCTGGTGTTGGCCTAAATAATCATCACAAAATGAACAACATCATTAAAGATGTTATAGGCAATGTGTGTGTGTGTGTTAGTTATAGGCAATTAGACTGACCGGATTGCAGATTGCTTTACAGGGACTATCATCCACCAGTAATGTATTAGTTTCATTATATTGTTTGTGAACGTCCCACACTTTCTCAAACCGCTTGATAAATGTTGGTTTTCCAGGATCGCCCTTTCTTGAAATAACCTCGCAGTCTTCTTGGCTCTGCATAAATCATGTAAAAACAAAAACAAACAAAATCTGAACAAAAATTAGCCCAAAAAAAAATCAAACAGAGAAATGTAGATTTATTTTCTCTGATGAATATTCAAAGAAAATTCCTTAAAACGATAAAGATGAATTTACCCAACAGAAGATCCACCTAGCACGAAGATTAGGAAACATATCAACTACGCTTTCCAAATATTCTCTGGATAAAAAATAGCCAAGCACAACTTTAACAAGTGAACTACAAATATTACATGAATACAATTAAAAAAAAAAAAAAAAAAAAAAAAAAAAAAAAAAAAAAAAAAAAGCTCTTAAGTTGATTATTACCTAGTTCTTGAGGACCATATAGCAACATCAAATTTCTGGAGGCAAAATTCTAGAAAATCTTGACAATTTGGGCTCATATAAACTGAAAAGAAGTAATAGTCATATTAAGAATAAATAGCAACAAAAGTGTATTATTAGCGATTATAATAATAATAGCAAAGAAGTTGAAATATCAATTCCACCTTTTTTTCTTTTATCAGGTTTATGACGGCAAGGATAAGTGGGATCGGCAACATGGACAAGAATTCCATTCATGTCAAAGATAAAAAGCTTCCTTTCATTTTTCTGCACAAACAATATTCTGCTTAAATAGATGAATGTAATAGTCTATATAAATAAAAAAGTATTCTGCAAAGTTATTTTAGATATAACTAAATAAAATTGCTATTTAGCAGTACTCTTCTAAAAAATAAACCATTAACCTTAACATTTATTTTTGATACGTCAGAATTGATGGTAACTACAACACTAGCTTTCCTTCCATAGAAGCCACCGACATATGGCAAACTAATCTTTGAAGATGGTACAACCACTCTTGTTGATCTCCTCTGTTTATCTGGACAAGTCATCTCTGTGATAATAAATGATGTTAGCAATATAACTATATTCATATGTAAATTAAAACTATGATAAAATAATTTACCAGTGTGCTTCCTTTTGCATTTTCTAATATAAACGTGAGCAGGTTGAGGAGATTCAGCTGAAGGGATATTTTGATGAGATTCACCAATTTCAAGATCTACTCCTTCTACCTGCCAAAATTTTCAGCAAAGTGATAGTGCTCATAGGGGGACGAAATTTGTTTTATAAAAACAAAAAGACATCAAAGTCAAACAGTAACAGCAAAGTGATAGTGCTCACAGGGGACGAAGTTTGTTTTATAAAAACAAGAAGACATCAAATTCAAATACCAACAGCAAAGTGATAGTGCTCATAGGGGGACGAAGTTTGTTTTATAAAACCAAAAAGACATCAAATTCAAACACCAACATTTTCTTCTGCAATGTTTTCCTCCTCATTGCCAATTCCAATATCTGCTTCTTCCGCCTGCCAAAATTTTCAGTAAAGTGAGTACTAAGAGGGGGACCAAGTCTATTTTACAAAGAAATCATAATCAACACCAACATTTTCTTCTGCAATGTTTTCATCCTCGTCTTCCTCCTCATCCTCATTACAGATTCCAAGATCTGCTCCTTCCACCTGCAAAAATTTTCAGCATAGGGATAGAGCTCAGAGGAGGACGAAGTTTATCTTATAAAAAAAAAAAATCAAAATGAAACACTGACATTTTCTTTGGTAACTTTTTCCTTCTCCTCATCATCATCATCATTTAAGAGTTTCCCTAAAAACTCATAATTTTTGTTCACAAGCCACAAGTTTCTCATCCTCCATTGGTTATTCAAATGCTTGTAGGAATCGTTGCAGTTTTTCCAATTTTTGCCCTTGTGCTTGCTTTGTTGAATTAATTTCATTTTCCGCCTACGAGGCAGTTCACATAAATCTCTGCGCTTCAATCCCAACTGTTTGTAGCATTTGTCTGCAGGATTAATTGAGATCTGCTCAAAACAAATACTTGATCAAGACCATTGTGCGTTCAGGCAAGCTATATGGCTGCCAAGTGACCTGTAGAAACATAAAATAAACCTTCAACTTTGTTCAAGGCTGCTTGTCTACAACGGTAACAAAAACGTAAGGAACTTACATCTCTCTCCTTCATTTTCTTAAGTCGTTTCTGGTATTCTTTCACTCCAGTTACATTTTGAGTATCTTTAAATGATGGAGTAAGAATACTTATCCATCCCAAAAACAAGGGAAATTGTGAAGGTCTAACAAACGAACCTCTAAGACATGGAAATCGCTCAAACGCGAATACCTACAAGAAAATAAGGTACATGAGTTGTCGATGAACATAATAAATATATCACTAAATGAAATGAATCTGTACTATTACTATCTAAAGACCTTACCATTAAAGCATATGAAAAACCACCAAATATGCAGCTTCATCATTTTCCAATTTCACCTTTGCTTTCCCCATTGAAACTTTAAGGGTTGCAATTGCAGCAGCTCCCCAAGCATAATCATTTATTTTCTGCAAGTCCAGCAGCGGTAGATACATCGCAGCAATGGTCCTTGAGGTATTGGGAAAAACCACTTGTCCCAACAAATACAGTAAGTAAGCCTTCACATAAGGCTCTAAACTCAACCCATGGCATTCTTCTGGAACCTCTTCAAATACCTTCTTCAATTCTATTAAACTGATTCCAAAGCATTCTTTACCCCTTTTCACTTTGAGCAACTCCTTAGCCTTGGACTCGCTTAGGTTTAAATGCGTTCTGATAACTCCAACAGGATCCGCACTGAAACTCTTTTTCCTTTCCCCTTGCTTCGAGTCTCAAACACAAAACAATGATCCTCTGGCTTGTAAAAATAAACCAAGGCAGTAATTAATTGCCAGTTTTGCCTCAATGATTCTGTGGTTTGCTTTTGCAAATCTAAGAACCACCGGAAGCAAGTCGCTTGAACTGCTCTATAAACTCTTGCATCAACATTCCAAGAGACAAAACTGTTGAGGTGCATGGTACTTTGTAGTACTTTTTCCGGAGCCATTTCAAACTGTTATTGTTACAAATTTACTACCAAATTATGATCTGAATGAATTATGATCGCCTATTGTTACTAGAAAGTCTAAGCATGAGGACTCTTAAATCCTCTACTGGTTTCATATTACTAAAAAATCAATCAACTCATATTACTAAAAAATCATATCCAGAAATCAACCTAAGCAGAGAATCAACTAAAAAAAAAAATCAATGAACACCAAATAAATACCTCCAAATTTCTCCTTGCGCCAAAAATTTTCGCTGCAGAACTGGCAGAGATTGAGATTGAGAGGGGGAACTGGAAGAGATTGAGAGGGGGAAGTGGGAAGAGCGAAATGAAACACGAAAAGAAGTAAAAAACACAAAGATAGATCAAAACGAAAAAAAAAACAAAAAATGGATCTGCCGAAATACCTGAAAGTTTGAAATGGAGCAGCCGAATAGAGGTATGGCCGCAGGTGGGTGACTTTTGAGAGAAAGAGAGGGTCACCGTGAAGAGAATGAGCGGCGGTGGAGAGAAGAGAAAGAGTGCGGTGAAGAGAAGAGAAGGCGCGGGCGAGTGGCTGTGGAGAGGGTGAAAAAAATGAGAAGAAATAAAGACCGATCTGACAAAGAAATGAGAAGAAAACGCCTTTACGATGGCCGATCTGACGAAGAAATGAGAAGAAGCGGCGGTGGAGAGAACAGGAGCGGGCGAGCGGATCCGACAAAGAAAAAGAAGAAACGAAAAAATAGAGGTATGGGAACAAGGGTGGGTGACTTCTAAGAGAAAGAGAGGGCCACCGTGAAGAGAAGGAGCGGCGGTGGAGAGAAGACAAGGCGCGGCAGTGGAGAGAAGAGAATGAGCGGCGGCGGTGGAAAGAGTGAAAATAGTGGGAACTGGGAAGAGGAAAACCCTAGCAGAGATGATCAATAATGTGTATTCCGTATTCCTGCTTTTAGGTTTTGTTTTGTATACAGGATACCTTTATTATATTACTTTATTAATATTTTTTTTAAAAAAAAATAATAATTTGTAAAAAAAAAAAAAAATGTAATAAACGGGTTGTAAAAATAAACCAAGGCAGTGATTAATTGCCAGTTTTGCCTCTATGATTCTGTGGTTTGCTTTTGCAAATCTAAGAACCACCGGAAGCAAGTCGCTTGAACTGCTCTATAAACTCTTGCATCAACATTCCAAGAGACAAAACTGTTGAGGTGCATGGTACTTTGTAGTACTTTTTCCGGAGCCATTTCAAACTGTTATTGTTACAAATTTACTACCAAATTATGATCTGAATGAATTATGATCGCCTATTGTTACTAGAGAGAATAAGCATGAAGATTCTTAATTCCTCTACTGGTTTCATATTACTAAAAAATCAATCAACTCATATTACTAAAAAATCATATCCAGAAATCAGCCTAAGCAGAGAATCAACTAAAAAAAAATCAATGAACACCAAATAAATACCTCCAAATTTCTCCTTGCGCCAAAAATTTTCACTGCAGAACTGGCAGAGATTGAGATTGAAAGGAGGAACTGGAAGAGATTGAGAGGGGGAAGTGAGAAGAGCGAAATGAAACAAATTGAAATTTATTTTTAGAGAGAGAGAGCGATAGACAGAGAGAATGAGAGTGAAGAGATTGAGAGGGGGAACTGGGAAGGGCGAAATAAAATAAATTGAAATTTGTTTTTAGTTTTAGTTTTAGTTTTAGTTTTATTTTTATTTTTTATATAGCTTTGTGCGAAAATTAGCATGAATAAATAATTATTTGTTGTTCTTGAGTCAAAAAAAATAATTATTTACTACTAAATACATAGTTGCTCCTGAATCGAAATTTTTTTAATTTCAAAAATTTTATAAAAATTTTTTGAATCGAAAATTTAATAAAGCAAGTTATTAATGCGGGGGCCAAGAGAAAATTACCGAACTTCTCAACCATTTCAACAACTGTGAACTTCATAAAATAAATTTTTATTATTGTTAAAACAATAAATCTACTTTCACTAATAAAATTTTATTTTTTTGCAAAAATTTTGGAAATTTTTTTGAATCGTTTGTCATTATGTACATATACCCTAAAATCTTAAACTCTAAACCCTAAAAATATCAAAAATTTTAAATCTTAAACTCTAAAAATCCTAAATACCGTAAATCCTAAAGCATAAAATCATGAACCCCGAACCCGAAAATAACTTGGTTAAGGGTTTTAGGGGTTTGGGGTTTTGGTTTTGAGGTGTTTTAGAATTAAGGGTTTCAAGTTTAGGGAACGACGCTATCTTTTAAGTTAAAAGATTAATGCAACTGCAGTGAGGAGTTCTTTCTCTCCTCCCTTGTTTTTGATGCAAAAAAACTATAAAATTTCATAATTTAAAAAACTATCTTTTAAATAAATATAAAGACTTTTTAAAACCATAGAAATTGAAAAATTATGTGTAAATTATATGTAATTAGGTTGATTTATACGTTGATTGGAATAAATTTGAACAAGTTTACCCCCACCCTTAAAAAAAAAAAACAAAACCTGGAATGATTAGTAAATGAAGAATAATGAACAATTTGCTAATTTTCTGCTAAATAAAGAATTCATTAATTAGAAAGTAAAAAATTATTGATGCAATTGACGGATTGTTGTTCATTTAGAGCAATGTAGTTATTACTGAACACGCTAGTGGTCGGTTACAAAAATAAAAATAAAAAAATCAGAGATATATGTAGGCCTTAATTACATTCGATGATGCACCCTTTTATACGATTGCTACAGCAAGTTAAATTTTATACTTTTCAATTAATAAATTCTTTATTTACCGAAAATTTAGCAAATTGTTCATTATTCTTCATTTACCAATCATTCCAAGTTTTGTTTTTTTAAAGTTGGGGGGATAAACTTGTGCAGACTTATTCCAATCGACGTATAAATTGACCTGACTACATATAATTTACACATAATTTTTTAAAGTCTTTATATTTATCTAAAAGATAGTTTTTAAATTATGAAATTTTATAGTTTTTTCGCGTAAAAAACAAGAGTAATAATAAAATTTTTAAATTATGAAATTTTATATTTATCATTTTAGTAATAATACAAATTTATTTTATAAAGTGCATATAGTCAAAGTAAATTTATTTTATAATAATAAAAAATTGTTTTATTATTGGTGAATAAATTTAATTCAAAACTCCCAAAAAAAATTTAAAAAATTATTCTTTAATCAGAGATTAAAAACACGTAGACTCTAGTGGAGGACTGAGTTTTTTTGTTGCCCATTTCTGCTATGCTACTATAAAAAGCATAGTCCCCAATGGAGGACCATGTTTTTTTCTAGTGTTACTAGCTACCACAAAGTAGATTAAAAACACATAGTCTCCAATGGAAGATGATGATTTTTTGATATCTCATTCTTACTACGCCCCTAAAAAAGCATAGTGCCTAGTGGAGGACCATTTTTTATTACCCATTACACTAAAAACGAATAGTCCCCAGTGGAGAACAATTTTTTTTTGTTATCTCATTCTTACTGTGCAACTAAAATAGTATTGTCGCCACTTTTATCACCCATTCTTATTATGTTACTAAAAACGAATAGTCCCCAGTGGAGGACATTGTTTTTTTGTTATCTCTTTCTTATTGTTCCACTAAAATAGCATAGTTCCCAGTGGAGGACCATGTTTGTTCGCTCCTTATTCCCATCGAACTGATGAAAAAGCCCACGCTAAGAATGGATAGGCACTGAAAAAACTGAGGGCAAATGCGTCCAGTCACTTAATATAGAATAAAATAAATACAATTATTCTAAACACTTGGAATGTTGAATTGGTAAAATTAAAAACATTGTCTTCCACTGGGGACTATTCGTTTTTAGTAGCATAATAAGAATTGGTAATAAAAAAATGATCCTCCACTAGGGACTATGTTTTTTTAGTCGCATAGTAAGAATGAGATGACAAAAAACATCGGCCTCCACTAATCTCTGATTAACTAATACTTTAAGGAAAAAATATGGTCCTCCAATAGGGACTATGCTTTTTTAGTGGCATATACTCTTTTCATCTCCCAAATAATTAATAGGTACTGTCGTTTAAACCGGCGGTGGTTTATATTAAACGATACCGTTTAATATTCACTGTTAATAAACTGTTTTCTTTTTTCTTTACGAGTATTTTCTCAACAACCAATAATGAAAATTATATTTGTGGTTGGTGGACAAGTATTGTCTCAACAACCAATACAGCTTAGTGGAAAGACGGGCGGAAAAAGAAATTAATTATAAAAAAAACTCAAATTACCTTATTTTTAAAATTTAAAGGGATAATGAAGTGACTATTTATAGCTTTTCTAACCATGACTAATAAATGAAGAATTTTCTCGAATATTAAAGAAAACCCAATTAAATAATGTATCTTAAACTCACCGTGTGTTTTGTTCTTGATATAAAGTTATTTGTAATTACCCCATTAAATTGGTAATAAAAAAATGGTCCTCCGCTGGGCTTGCAGCTTTGCAGGCATGGCTTGCAGCTTTGCAGGCATGTCTTCTGAATGTCTACGTTAGGCCCTTAGGCCCTTTTATAAAACATGAGAATCTAATGTGACGTTGAACCATGGGTGAACATGGCATCTATATATATATACACGCTATACATTTATAATATTTAATTCTTATATTTGTTAAATGATAATAATAATTATATATAAACATATAAAATATATAGTATTTTAATGTGATAATAAATGACCATACAAAATATCTAGGTCTTAGCTTTGCTTCTCATGCACAAATCATGCCTATTGCCTACAAGCAACAAAAGTAGAAAAATGAATAAGGAAAAAGAAAAAGCTTGTCAAGCCCACGTGATATGCCAGGCTTGCAGTAACATAATACTACTCTCCAAGGAGGTCCACGAATGAACATAGAAAAAACTTTAATTATATATATATATATATATATATATATATATATATATGTGTGTGTGTGAAATGGGCCTACAATGGGCTTTGCTGGGTAAATTTATTTTATTTGTCGTTAAAGTAAATTTATTTTAATAAATTTATTTTATAATAAAGTATTTGATGACTGGACGCATTAACTAACATTCAGGTACTCAAGATTTTTCTTAAAACTTTTAAAAATTAGATCTTACTATTAAAAACTAGGACTACTAGTCGGGGAACTACTGGAAAAACTTTCAATTACTAATTATAAAAGAATAAAAATAAATATATAAATTCTTAATTATTATTAAATATACTAAGGAAATTACGATTCTACTCTTTTTTCTCTCTTTCAGCTTTCCTGTGCGGGGCTATTTGGGCATCAGCAAATAGTTTAATCAAATCAGCAGAAAAAATATTTAAAAAAAACATGGTGCCAAAAAAATGAAAAATTTATCTGTCAAAAAATTCAAAATATATATAACAAAAAATATTTGAGAAAATACTTGTAAAGAAAAGAAAACAATTTGTAACAGCAAATATTAAACAACATCATTTAACATAAACTAACCTCGGCTTATGAATTACAAATCTCAATTAAGAAAAGTCTTCTTAAAAAATGATTATTTGGTTCTCTTAATAATACTTGTTAAACACGTATGCATGGGGGCTGTCATACTTCCCAGTTTGTATTTATCTTTAACAAAATTAAAGAAGAGTACTGAAAAGGTTGGAAAGGCAATTTATGGCTTCTCCTCTTTTGCTCTGATGGTAAGGTTGAAGCACATTTATTTTGCAAAAGATGTATCCCAGTGTACTTGCTCACTAATCTTAAATTTTCTCTTCCACAGGTTTTTGCATTGGAGGAATTTAAACCAATATCGACTCTGAAAAGAATCTTCAAAAACCTAATGAGTTTCCGCTCTTTTTAGGTTGGGTGGAGAGAATTTCTATTATTTTTAAAAATACTAAGAGAAAGGATCAATATGAAAGGATTTTAAATAAACTCCGCGAGCATAGAGTAAGTTATTTCATTTTTTGCTTGCATTATTTTTTTTGTCAGGCATTCAATTTTAAAATATCAATGATACTTTTTCTTTCATTGTATTTGTAGATTGAATGGGACCCTTACAAAAGGTTGTATGAGATAATAAATGACGAAGTTAGGGACCAACTCCCAATGATCTATGCTCGAGTTCCCTATATATGTTTTGAGAAAGTATCCTACAACCGTCCGGATAATTCCCTCAGGCAACTGGGGATAGAGAATGAGGGAGAAACAAGAATAAGAGCTTTGCCTCGTGTTATGTGTAAGAAGCCAGTCCAACAAAGCCAACACAAAAATAAGGATTGGAGAAATTGCAATGAAACTTACAAGGCTTACAATAAGTTATGGGAAGATCGACGCCAACACTTAATACTTCATGGTAAGCATTTCTTTTTTTTGGCATTTATGTTTTATGTTTTGTAGAACTGAGCAATGCTTGCCTTTTTTTTTTTTTTTTTTCATAATTACAAAGTTTAGTTTTATATGCTCTCTTACTTGTGTAGAAATTCCTCATAACCTTGGCCGTGTTGAAGACGATGGTCATGGTCATGTCAGTGTCGAGGAAAGTGGGGCACGCGAAGAATCAAGTGTTGACGATGATGGTCATGGTCATGTCAGCATTGAAGAATGTGAGGCTTGTGAAGAATCAAGTGCTCCTGGTCAACGGAAGGAATCAAGGGAAGAAGCAAGGCCTGGTAAACTGTTACTTTTTCTGTTTTTTATGGCCGTGGCAAAGTCTGATAAACTGTTACTCTTTTTGTTTTTTATGGCGTGATAAGCAAACAAGTTAGGTTTAGATTCTTGACTAAAGCCTCGTTTATTTTACCGATTCGAGTTTTTAGTTTTAGATTTTTACAGTAAAAAGCTCTCAGAAAATGTCACATTAAAATTTTCTGCTATAGTGAAAAGTTATCAGAAAATGTCACATCTCAGCTCGAATCGAAAACTCGAATCCGCGAAGTGAACGAGGCCTAAATGATGCATTGGGTGTGGGGAGTATAATTCATTTTTTGAAGGATGTGTGATGTGTGCCATGGAATTTAGAAGTTTTCTTTTGTCATGGATTATCCTAAATTGGGGGATGTATTTTGCATTTTCTGTATTTATTTTCCGCTTTTCTTTGGTGTTTTCATCATTGCCTTGTTATTGAGGACCTATTGTTCTGTTTCTTTGTATTGATTTGTTTCATCAATTTACTATTTTCTTACTAAGAAAAAAGATTAACGGACCTCTTGTCCTGTTTTCTTGTATTGATTTGCTTCATTAATTTACTATTTTCTTATTTTAAAAAAAGAAAAAAAGATGAGTAACACAATCACTTTTCTGTATTTAGACAACGAAAGTGAGCGTTTTAGTGTTGATGGTTGTGACCATATTCTAACCTCTCAAAGCTCGCACACTCCAACTTCAGGTTTGTTATGGGACATGCTATTATTAGCTAATTGGCTACTAAAATTTATATTTAAATTAGAATTTAATAGTTTGTGTCGAGATGGTGCTTTGGTTTGTTATGGGACATGCTATTATTAGCTAATTGGCTACTAAAATTTATATTTAAATTAGAATTTAATTGCTTGTGTTGAGATGGTTCTTTGGTTTTCTGTTTTTCTTTCTAGTTCCTAACTTTACATGCATTGCTTGCTATAATTGGATAGAAATAATTGTTTGTCTTGCTGTTAACAGGTGGAACGTTTTCTGCTTTGCTTGCCTCTTTTCACCCTCTGCAAAATTTGTTGCCTCGGTACCAAACTCATTTAATGCAGGGAATGTGGCTTATATTGCATCAGATCAAATTCCTTCAGGCGTTCAGACTCGTCCCTCCCAAATTCCTGCGAATGAGGATGATATGCAGATTCCTCCTGGCAATGATGAACTAGAAGGGAGTACTCCTGAGAGGGCCCATCCTTGGATCGGAGGAGAAAGGTTGAGGGACAGATGCGCTATAAAGAGGCCCGAACCGTTGTCATATTCTAAATTTCAACGCCGACGAAAGTAAGTATTTTTTGTTTTTGTTTTTTCCACATTGAACCGACGAAGGTTTATGGTTATATCCCAAATCTTCGTTTTCTTCACATTGAACCATGGTTCATTGCACTTTTATTTGCTCACAGGTACCGAAAGACAACACGGCGCCCACACAACAGATAAAACTATCTATTCACAAGTAGCCAGTGAACAAGCAAGACGTGTTTTGACAATATAGACAAAGATTTTATCCTTGTACAAGTAATTTCTATGATTCACGAAAAAAGTAAAGCCTAAACTTTACAATACCAATTAGGTTAGATCATTACTTCAAGTCAAATTACAAATTTAGGATTAAATTAACAACTTTAAAAGATAAATTAAAATAACTAGCAAAAAAAAAGTCAAATTTTTTGCTTAAAACAAAAAGTGCCAATCCGGCGCATGAACTAACTATTATGTTGCGCATGAACTACTACTTCCACTACTGTAAAAACACATTTTCCATGATGAGATTTTATCCAAAAACCTAAGCATTGAGAATGTGAAAGCAACTCAAAAACATCTAACGCATAGACATTGTGCAAGTATAGAACATACACATAAATCAAAAGGTTCAATTTGAACTCTCTTACTAAACGAATCCTAAGAGTTGGCGATTAGTTCGGTTCCACCGGAACAGGTTCAGTTAACCGCTCAACAAGGTAAGTCATCAAACAAAGTAAGTTCTTTGCGGGCAGTTCCTTGGTCTTTTTTTAAAAAAATAAAAATAAAATCCCACTGACAATACAAAGGATTCAGATGAAAATAGAGAAAAGTATGCTCACAGCCTCACACACGCCCCATGGAAACTTCTTGGCCGTTATATATCAAAAGGAAGGGAAAATTCCCTTCGTAAGAAAGAGCTGAACACAGAAAGAAATCGTCTGTCCCCAAAGACCGAATCAATTATCTCCCTCTATTTAAACAATTTTTACAATGCGTACTTTGGACCGACAGGAATGACTTGATTCTTTGAATCTCATCACCATATTACAATGCACCGTTTAAACCGAGTGAAATAACTTGTATATCATGAACCCCCTTTATATTTACCAAATTACTTGTTTTCTATGGTACAAAAAAAAATTAGGCTTTGAACTGCCTTCTCACATACCATCCGTTGTAAAGTGCGGCTAAGAGTTAAGAATTGTTGCCGCTCTTTGCCTTGGCCAAAACTTCTTTCAAAACCAAAGCAATTCTATGAGCCATGTGGTGTTCCAGAAACGTCTCCTTTATCCTCTCATATCCTTGCTTGCCCATTGTCATCCTTCTCTCGACATGCGTAGCCAATTTCACTATGTTATTGGCAAGTGGTGTCACGCCTTCTTTACCAACGGGATGTAAGAAGCCCGTCGTGCCATTTAATACAATCTCCATGGTTCCTCCAGCTGCTGTCCCCTGCAATATTGTCAAACGCAAGAGGGGAAAAATGAAAAGCAGTTTTAAACTAGTTGAAAAAGTAAACCCAATTAGTAAAGATACGAATATCTATGGGCGAAAGCACAAAACCAAACTGCATACGCTTTTAACGACAAAATCTTCAAATGAAGGGCAATTTCTGTTGATATCATTAGCCCTCATCTTTCTTTACAAAAAAAAAAAAAAAAAAAGTGATGACGAATTAGATTAGGATTATTTTAATATTTAAATTTGATTTTAGGATTATGTTTATCTTTTTAGTTTTAAAATTTTTTATATTTATCTCTTTTTTAGAATTGGATTAGGATTTCATTCTCTATAAGCAGATTAGTGATTGTTATTTTTATTAAGGCTTTTGATGATTAATGATGATGAGATTATTGGTTTCTCCCTTTTGAGTTATTGTTTTTCTTGAATTTCTATCTCTCTCTTGATTATTCTTCTCGATCTTTGTTCCGTTTCTTCTTATTGATTCTGTTCTCTCTCTAAGTTCTATATTTATTCTTCTATTCTACCCGTTCCTACATCAAGAAGAAGATAAATTAGAACCAACTTAAGATGCCTCATTTCTCTGGCCGTCCTGCTCATGCATGGGTTAAACTTGTGTCAACCAAAAAGGCAGAGATAAGTGGCAGCAACAATGTTTTTTGCTCAATCATCAAAGCCAAATGAATTAGATGTATGCATTAGTGGATGACGCATTAGGAAAGAAAAACACTGTTGCAAGCGACATACCAATACAGGTAGCTGAAAAGCCATTGCTTCAATAGTTATTCTTCCAAAACACTCTCCCCGGGCCTACACATAAAAAGGAAGTCATAATCCAAAAGTTCACTCACGAAAAGTCATAAAAATTTCTAAATGCCAAAGAATGGAAGGGAGGGAAGAAAATGAATAATAGAAAAATGGAAGTTATGGAACATATCTTGATGCAGCTTAAGTAGCGGGATAATTGTCAAACATAATTAGAAGTAGTACCTGAGAGTTCTGAACAAGAACATCAATGGCCGCCAGATAAGGAGCTACAGTCAGGGTTTTATTCACAAAATGAACTCTATCCTGAATTTTCTTCTCTAATACAAATTTACGCAGCTCTGTTTCAAACTTTGTCTGAGCATTCATGTCGCTTCCCACCACCACAGCGTGCATAGATGGAACCTGCAATTTCTTTTCTTGGATGACTTGCAGACTTTCATGGAAGGCACGGAGAAATAGATCCTGTCCTTTTCCACGTGAAACACCTGCAATTTAGAAGATGCACGGTGCTCAGAAATATTATAATCAGATGGTGAGATTTATGAAGAGATCAAAAGCCAGCAAACCTGCCTTCTTAATGGCAAATGAAATATGCATTGCTCATAGCTCATGAACGGAAAAAAAAGGGTTGAACAACTTGCAAATATTAAAAAATATCAATAATAGATAAAGGATGTGCTTTGAAGAGAAAAAAAAAAAATTGATTCTAAGAAGGTAAAAAGTAATTTTAGAACTTCTCTGTTATCTCAGCAGGGGATGTACCCTTCTCTGTTCACCAATGCCTAAGAGGAAAGTAAGATGAAAGGAAAAAGGAGTGAAACTCTAAGAAACAAAGATGAAAGTTCACCGGTATTCAACGCCCACACCACTAGTACTGCCAGAGATTCCATTTCCGGGTGACAGTATTCACAATCTGAGCATTGTGAGGAATACAAGGAAAGAACACCAAAACAGACTAATATTGCACAACTCCAAGAAGATAACACAAACTAGTTTCTTGATTCAACTCAACAAACACAGAATTGCAATGGAAAATGGGAACTTAGTAAACAGCCTCCAACTCTTAACTGTCAGAAGCATCGGAGTAAAACAGGACGAGAAAAAACCCCAGAAAAAGGAAAGGAACTTTGGCAGATAATCATACAGATTGACCAAGGAAAAAAGATTACTATCTTAACAAGGAAAGCATACTATTTATGATGGCAAAGAGTAGATCGTCACTCTGCACTCCAAGGGACTCCCGGATATGCTCTCGGAGAACCCTTCTGGATACACTATCTTCAGCAACTTCCATAAGTTCTTTGCTATTCCCCAGGCGTACAACATAGGTTTTAGGCATTGAAATCCTACAGAAATTGAAACACATATATCACAAAAACGAAACAAAGATAACCCATTAAGCATGATACAATTGATGCCGAAAGCATACCCTAATCGTTCCTGGGTCCTGTTTTTCCAGTATTGAGCAGTTGCGTGAGAATCAATCATAGCACCTGCAACAAAAGGGAGGTGCTTAACATACTCCACGTTGAAATAATGTCCCCGCATTTCATGAATCCACCACAAAACCTTTGGAAGAACGCGAGGAACATTTTCCTTCAAAACACCATCAAGCCATTTCCCAGCAACCGCAGTATTAAGAACAACTAAATCCGCTTTAAGAGCTGTATCTATAGCCTTTTGACCCTTTGCAGAGAATACCTAATAGTGTCAAAAATTAAAAATTACAAGGCTGCTTACTGCTTATGGACAAAAAAATGAAAGGAAACACCCAATTGAATTGAAGAAATTTCGCACCAGTAATGAACAATCTTTGGCAAAAACAGAGCTTAATCTGTCAAAATTTGCTAAACGGCAAACAACCAAATTTTACCAAATACATACTCAGCATTATCCCAAAAGTTTCTAAATTTCCATGAAATTAAATAATAATCAATTGCAAATAGTCATATTTTTATAAGAATTTTGAAGAAAATAAACCTGTACTCCTCGATCGAGCATCTTACGCTCCAGACTGTGAATCACCTCGTCAGATTCCGCCGGTTTCTGGTTTGTAATCCAAACAACCTCCGAACCAACTCCTCTCAACAGAAACGCCAGTTCCATTAGCAACAATGGCCCTCCTGTTTTTTATTTTTTTTCATTACGAAAAAAAAAATTAGGGGAAAAAAAGTTAAAAAGAGAGGGGAAAGAAAAAAAAAGAGAGAGAAAAAAAAAAGAAAAGCGAAAGAGAAAGAAAGTAAAAGGAAAACCAAGAATGATAGTAGCTCAAAAAAAAAAAAAAAAAAAAAACCCCAAAGACTTATAGCACTTTTAATTTCCTCTTTTTTTTTTGGCCACTTTTATTATTCTTTTCCAAGAACCACGCGAAAAAAAAAAAAACAACAAACAAAAAAAAAAGCGAATAGCAAAATTGACATCGAGAACAGTACCAGAGGGAGAAAGCTCGTGAGAAACCAAGAGAACAAGCTTGGATTTCATAAACCCCAGAGGATTCGGCTCCTCACACCGCACTCGACCGACAGAGCTAGCCTCAACCTCTCTCCCTTTTCCTTCTCCGAAGTCATTGCCGGCACCGGCGCTACACGAATCGAAAGTAGTTCTCATGAAGAAAACCATCGCCGTCGAAAGTGAAAACAGCGCCAAAACCACCAACGCCCACCTATTCTTCTGCATCCCCACCCAAGCACTACTTTGCTTAGCCATTCTTCCAACTTCTTCTTCTTCGTCGTCTTCTTCTACTTAGCTTTTCGAAATCTAAGAAGTGATTTTGGCATTGCTAGGTTTTCTCCTCTCCGATCTGCAACGGCAACGAGGGCGTCGGAGATCCAATCTCGGCCTCGACACATGATTATGTTTTTACAGAAGATATCTATGCATTCGAGTTTCACCGTTAGTTAGTGAGACACTGTTGGATTGGCGTTACTGCCATTATCAGTAGGAGTGGGCTTAAGAGAAGCTTTTGGGTCTACATTACGCAGACTGGGGTTGACTTGGTCCGTAAGATTTGGGGCTTACAATTGACCGTGGACTAAATTACGAAGCCCAATTATTAAAACGGAATTAAATGAGCTTAATTCTGAAGCGGAGTGTAGTTAATACCTAATAGCATTATTCCAACAATGAGAACAACGTAGGATGTAAGATTTGTACTTTTTAAAATATTATAAATTCCTGCTCTCACTTGTTCCTAGTATATACCAATTTATAGAGGATAGAATTTTAAATAAAAAAATACGGAAAGTGTCCTAGTGTTACCGAACATCTATGGGTTGGTGCAGCAGTTCACTCTAATACTCCCCAACCTCACTTTAAGACTCTTATCCGACAATGTGTCATGTGATGTAGGATGTACGGTGGCATTGGGAAAAACGGGCCTCTGTTTCTAGTAGGAATCAATCAAGTTCGCTATATTCATTGGCGTGTCTTTGAAATTTTTCAAGTGACGAGAAAATGAAGGCAGAATAACACAAATCATCTCTTCTTTTATTTTTTTTGAGCCAAAAAAAAAAAAATATATATATATATATATATATATATAGTACGACTCAACCGGAGGATCTCACTTGTTATACGGTGTTGCTTTTGAGTTACTACAGTTGGACGACAATTTGAACAAGATATGAAAAGTTATTAATTAATTAGCGAAAGGAGAAAGTTTTTTTTTTTTTTTTTTTAGAGAGAGAGAGGGGTTATGAAAACAAAGCAAAGGAAAAGAATAAAGAGAGAAAGAAACATAAGCAAAGCCAAGCAGAAAAGAACAATTTTTGTGGGTTGGAATTTAGAAACTTAAGATGAAGTACATGTCCCTGAAAAGGTATCAACCATGAAGGGAGAAAAGAATATATATAAATTAGATACTTTGGTCTTTAGTGCACGAGAACTAAGGTTAATTCCTCAAAAGGATTTAACAAAGTAGGTGCAAAGAAAATGATGTTTCTGTCCGCTTAATTACTGGTTGATAAGAACTAAGCCCTCGTTTGATACATGGGATAATCTTGTCTTCATGAAAAAGTAATATGATTAAAATTTGATTGGAATGACTTTTTTTTTAATATAAAAAAATCTTTTAATTGAAATCTTATCTTGCAAGAGGCCTAAAAGTTGCTCCTGCACTCCACATTGCGGTTTTTGTCAAGCACAATTGTTAAGTTAGTCAACATTTTGTCTTGTAATAAAGTTTACAAGGAGGTTAAGTAAGAAGAATATGTGAAATAGTAAATAGTATGAAATATCCGCAAAAAAAAAAAAAAAAGGTAAAAAGAAAGAAGAGTCTTTGCTTTATCAACGAGTTACTTCTGGAACTCTCATTCATTAATCCATTCCCAAACATGCATACATGAACTTATCATAAACGAAGGTCACACAATAAACTTATAAAACATTTTTTTTTTTTTTTTTTTTCAAAACAAGAATATATAAACTAAGCACTCTTGAACATATAGAAACATAATTTTGTTTCTTTTTTTTTCCTCTTTTGCCCCTCATCAATTAACTCTGCGACAATTCTTTCTAACTTCACCGTTGAATCCAGTGAGAGGGCTAAGGTTCCCCATCTTAACCATGGACTTGGCAAATTGGTCGAAGAAAAGGCTCTCATTCTCTGCGTAGCTCTTGATAAGTTCCATGGTCTTTCTGTCGTTTCCTGTCCAAAGCACTTCATCTGAAGTGAGAAGCCCTTTTCCCCATAGTATGAGCCTGAAGTAAGTGCTGTCAAATCTCGCAGGAGAAGCAAAGTCCAAAGGAGAGATGTTATTGTCACCGCCTGATCTTGGGCAAACTGATTTCAAACCATAGTAATAGGTCCTGTCAAGGGTTGAATCGGGTTGGTTGTTCCCGTTTTGGTTGTACAGCCTTTGCTTGAATGTCACACACCTTGCCACCCCAATTGTATGTCCTCCTGTGTATTAATTTTGGAAAACTTTTGAGAATTTGATAATACCCAAAAAAAAAAAAATGTTGGTATTAAGATGAGTTTATGGAATATTGACCTGAGAGTGCAACAAGGTCCGCTTTATTAAGGCCTTGACGCTTGAAGAAAGTTACAAGGATTTGGATAGTCGAGTTTGGTGCGGGAATGTTGTTGTTTGCGCCGCTTAGACTAGCACTTCTAGAATCCCTCCTCCCTAGTGGCAGCACCCAATTGGGTCCACCGCTCTATTTCACCAAAATCAACAACATCACAGGTATAAGAATTTTATTAGTAACCTTTTCGATAACTCAACTATCACATGTACATCACATCATAATCATATTAAAAAATTGTATATACATGATAATTTGATGAAACTTGATGAAAATATGAAGAGTTTACGGTTAAAGATGCGTTCTTTGTACCCCAATTTTTTTTTTTTTTTTTTTTTTTTTTCAAACAATACGACAAAAAATGAAGAAAGTTTGATGACTACTCAACATAACTAATGATCAACATGTTAGTACCAATAGTACAATGTTACATATATAATCATGGCTAGTGTACTTGCATCATGTAATATGAGATATAGTGTAAGCCGTACGTGGCCTCTATTTACTTACCAGTACAGTGGAGCCACGAGCAGCAAGAGCAAGAATGTCAGCACAAGAGACAGTGTGAGGACATGCTGCTTCTAACTTGGCCTTGATCTCGTCGATCACTTCGAATCCTCTTATGGAATTACTGTTTGGTCCCGCCCTCTTCTCACTCGCTATCGTTGCACTGTCGTCCAACAGCACTGACGCATCACAACCCTGTTTGTCACGTTATATATATAGAGTTTAGTACGTAACTCAAAACATCTTCATTTCACAACGTCAAATATTAATGTATGTTAACAAAGAACATAAATATGAAAAGACCTGAACGAAACAGTCATGAAAATGAAGCCTAAGCAAAGAGGCAGCCATTCTTGGCTCCTTTGCAATGGCCTTCTCCAAAACAGACATGACAATGTCGTCAACTTGAGGGCACGAGGATTGATAGAATTCTGGGAAAAGACCAAACGACCCTCCCGTTATCCCGCCATGTCCGCCCCACCCAAAGTTGAAATCCAGGTGAGCTAGGGAGAGTGTGGATGAGAGGAAAGTGACGAGCACAAGGCCAATAAATACTCTTAAGATAGCCATATAGATTGATTAGAGTATAGTTGTGGAAAATGTATACTCTTGTAGCGATTGGTCAATTGGTTGTGGAATTTAATAGAGCTCTCAAGGTATCAAATCAACCACTCCTACCAACTCCTCGCTTGAACACCTCACATGGGCTAAGACCGTGTCAATTTGTAATCTATTATGGACTTTTTGACTTCGGAATATGTGTCAGAGAGTTTGGGCAGAAACAGTGTTTTTGGTATCACCTGCTCCAAACACAGATTTGTATGTATCTGTAATATTACACTTTAATGTCCTTGCTCTATCGAGAAATGGATTCGGGACCTTGGTTTGCCTCATCCTATGGATCATACTTGTTTTTATGCATCTATATGAAGTCGAAATGAACTGCATGGGACTTGTATTATTCTGTTTATAACTGATGTATTAGGAAATCTCAAGCTAAGATTAAATTTAACACAAAAATAAGGGACAGACGCTAGAGCTTAGAGGAGTAGGTAAATCTTTCTATATAAAGAACGTCAAGGTTTAAGCTAACAAGATACGTTCAACTTACTATAAATCTTAAAATGGTGGTGTTGGTATTCAGACATGATCACATGATTGAGTTGGACTGTGTCTTTGGCTGTTGCAATGTATTAGTTTTAGAAGTTGATGTACTTCTGTTGCGTTCAGATTGAGCGCGAGCAGACGGAACCAAACACATGCAAATTCCCTGTAAATTCGGGTACATTTTAATTTCAAGAGTAGAAATCATGATTTAGCTTCACATTTGTGTGTGTGTGTGTGTTTTTTTTTTTGTCCTTAAATACTGGTATATATGATTTATCCAACTGCAAGTAGCACATTTCGAAGCATACAATAATTTAAACAAGCATCTATAATTTTAAATACAGTTACTACCAAACTTCAATGAGTTGATGTGAGTGCTTTCACCGAGTTTTGCTTATAGCAATTTTAGCTCAAGAATATGGTCATGTTTTGATAAGATTTAAGAAAAAAATATGCTGTGAAAATTCTCATCTCAGAAAAAAAAGGGAACGATGAGTAACGATATTATAAAAATATTGCCAAACATCTTCAATAATTTTTTTAGCCAATTTAAGAAATTAATATAAAAAGGTCTCCGCGTTTCCAATTTCAGCGTCTGTTCACCAGTCTTCAATTAAAAAAAAAAAAAAAAGCACAGTATACTTCACGCTTTCCTTGTACATTTATATACACATAGCGTTGTTGTTAACAACATAGTTGAAAAATTAATATGAATTGGATAAACTCTAGCGACTGATTAGTATAAACTAACTAATTTTCAATGTCTTCATATTTTTCAGGCACTTAAGTTTAGTACCCAACAGAGAGATATTACAAGAACATATGTACAAACAATAAACACTGACACCCAACCGCAGACCCTTTTACAGTGCAATACCAGTAACGTCTTTCGCCAGCTAAATCGAAGTATGGAACTTGTATATCAAAGAACGATGAGTAAATCTTTCACTATACTTGCGGTCATTGAAGAAAATCGCAACTATGTAATACAAACTTGTCTCATACGTGTAAGCAGCCTTGCAAATCGAAGGGGGACATGTGCCTTGACTAACGTCCCATTCTCCATATACTCCTACAAAATTTTGGGAAGGCGAGATATTTGAGAAACCAAGGCGTGGCTCAGCAAAGATTAAAAAAAGTTGAGGTATCTAATGTCAATACAACTTAAGGAAGAAGCACTCATACACAACTTTAGGACTTAAGGTATCTGAAGTTCACAATATAGCGCACACAGACAATACGATAACAGGGAAAATAAGAAAAGTAATTGAATCGATATCGGTGTGATCACTCACAGTTCTCTCTACCATTCCAACCTGATGTATAGTACTCAAAAGCTCCCCTTTTTCAAAAGGGATCAAGGCTTCAACCCATACCATAGAATCCTGTTGTGAAAATAATATGTGATAATCGGGGAAAAGGAAAAAAAAAAAAAATCCTTTTAATTTGTTTTAAGCACAACACCTACTGCACTAATACAATCGGAGAACTCAACGACAGCTATGTACCTTCAACTTTTCTTGAACAGCATTACAGAAATCAAGCAAGCCATCCCCATTTAGAGCAGATATGCAAGCAACATCATCTCTCTTGTTTGCTTCCAACTTTACTGTTTCGGGGCTGGCAACCTTATCAACCTACAATAGTAGCACTCATATCATGATAAACTCCAAAATTAATTGACAAAGAAATTGACTAATCAAAGAGAATTAGTATTACTGGAAACCGAATTCAACAATGGCGGACAAAGTTGAGTTAAGAACGGTATGGAGATTTTCGAGAGATCCCGTGCTCTCCTAACAAAACTTCCTGTGAAAGAATAATAAATTGGAATTGTTCTCTTCTATCATACCTCTGTCTATATTCCCTTTACAAACCTCAGCCTAACTAACTTCCCGCCCTTTAACTACTTTGCTGGTCTACTACTTGATGATGTGCTGACTCAGCCATCCCATCTGGCGTTTCACGCACAAGCTGACTTGCTGACTCAGCTTTTCCCCTTGGCCCTTCACCGAATACCCCCTTGCTCCTCCTTCGAGCATATGTGAAACGCACAGGAGGCTTATCATTACCCCTGCCCCAAAAACGCACATTGTCCTCAAGGTGAAAATCAGGGAATTGGGCATTCACAGCATCATATGATTCCCAAGTGGCTTCATGCTCTGGGAAATTGCCCCAACGAAGCAGCACCTCCAAGTTCGTACGTCCACCATGGAGCCGTTGGCGCACCCCCATCAGAGCGGCTGGTACCACCTGAAGTTCCAATTCACCAGTCAACTGAGGGGGTAACTGGGACACAGCCTGGAAACATGGAACACCAGGTGGATGGCGGCGTCTGCGGGCAAGGCAAGTGGTACAACCCGGAACAAATTGTGAACGGAAGAAATGGAAATGGCTGAGCCGTTGGAGCTCAGTTTGTTATTTACTCAAGGAAGGAATTACAACGAAGATAAATTTGCAGACTAATAGAGAGGTCTGCTAGCTCTCCTACCCAATTCCCTTTCTACTCACTAATTCCCTACCTTCACCTCTAGATCTCCCTGCTCTTTTATTCCCCAGAGAATAACAGAATTCTCTCTAACAGCCTAGCTACCTCTAACCGTCTTCGCAATCCCGAGGCGATTCTATTCCACCTTTCTCCTTCTCGGGACTTCCTTCCGCCATCTGTGCCAAATCCCCTTTCTGCCCTTGGGCCTTAGTCTGGGCCTTCGGCCTTCTAGCGTACGTAAATCTTATTGGGGCCTTATCATTACCCGCCGCCCACAGTTTCACCTTGTCCTCAAGGGGAAAAGCTGGGAACTGTTTTTGAATGATGGAGAACGGCTCCCATGACGCCTCAAAAACGGGTAGCCCCCGCCACTGGAGCAGTACCTCGAGTGCGCCTGGCTGACCCTCCGTGCTCGGGCGAACGCCCAACACCTGCTCAGGCTCCACTAAGAGCTCGTAGTCGGCTGACAAGTGGGGCGGAAGCTGATGAGAGGGCTGAGTGGCGCCAATTGCCCGGCGCAGCTGAGAGACATGGAACACGGGGTGAATGCGAGCACCCTCAGGCAGGCGCAGTTTATAAGCCACTGGACCCACCCGTGCCAATACTTCGTAAGGGCCGTAAAAACGAGGTGCCAACTTCTCATTACGACGGGTAGCCAACGTCTGCTGCCGATAAGGACGGAGCTTGAGATAGACCATGTCGCCTACCACAAATTGCACGTCCCGGCGATGCTTGTCCGCCTCCAGCTTCATGCGGTCCTGAGCACGGGTAAGATGCTGTTTTAGTTCATCCAAAATCCCGTCCCTTGACGCCAGCTGCTGCTCGACCGAAGAGACTGTGGTGGTCCCCATGCTATGACGGATCAGAGGAGGCGGGTCACGCCCATAGAGAATACGAAAAGGAGTAGACTGTGCCGCCGAGTGGAACGACGTGTTGTACCAATATTCCGCCCAAGCTAGCCATTTCAGCCATTGTCGAGGCTTATCCGAAGTGAAACAGCGGAGGTAAGCTTCGATGCAACGGTTCACGACCTCGGTCTGCCCGTCCGTTTGCGGGTGGTACGCCGTGCTGCGGTTGAGGGAGGTGCCCTGCAAACGAAAGAGTTCGGACCAAAAGTGCTCAAGAATACCTTATCGCGGTCGGAGATGATGGAGCGGGGTATGCCGTGCAGCCGAACGACTTCCTTCATGAAGGTCTGAGCAACAGAAAGGGATGTGTAGGGGTGACGCAGGGCAATGAAATGGCCATACTTACTGAGGCGGTCCACTACGACCAGAATGGAGTTGTAACCTTCCGACTTTGGCAACCCTTCGATGAAATCCATCGACACATCTTCCCACACCCTGTCCGGCAGAGGCAATGGCTGCAGGAGGCCCCCCGGGGAAAGTGACTGGGTCTTATTTTGTTGGCACGTAGGACATTGAGCCACATACTCCTGTACATCCCGCTTCATGCCGATCCAGTACCATTCGGCTGCCAGGCGCTTGTATGTCTTGAATGTGCCAGAGTGACCCCCAACGGGACTGTCATGATACTCTCGGAGTAGAGTGCGGACGTACGGAGAAGCCTTTGGAACCACTATGCGCCCCTTGAAAAACCGGCCCTGTTTCATGGAAAATTCCGGGTAAGTCGAGGGGTCTTGCTGGACAGCCTGCTGGATTTGACATAGACGTGCATCCTGGCCAATTTGCTGCTGTAACTCCGTGACATTCACGGGTTCCACGACCGAGAGAAGGGAGAAGGAGGTTGTGGATGCTGGGGTTATGCGTGAGAGCGCGTCAGCCGCCTTATTGCCGACCCCCGAACGATATTGTATCTCAAAGTCATATCCGAGAAGCTTGGAGAGCCACCGCTGATGCTCAGAGCTAACAAGTCGCTGCTCAAGGAGATACTTCAGGCTACTCTGATCAGTCCGAACGATGAACCGCCTCCCTAGGAGATACGGCCACCACTTTTGGATGGCCAAAACAATAGCCATCAGCTCCCGCTCATAGATTGACTTCAGTCGGCCCTGAGGGATAATACTTGGCTAAAATAAGCAACAGGCCTCTGGTTTTGAGACAAAACTGCCCCCAGTCCATAGCCAGAAGCATCCGTTTCAACAACAAACGACTGGGAAAAATCAGGCAATGCCAACACGGGCACCGAAGACATGGCCTGCTTAAGCTGCTGGAAAGCGTGGTCAGCCTCGGGCGACCATCCAAAATTGTCTTTCTTGAGCTGGTATGTGAGAGGCCACGCGATGCTCCCGTATCCTTGGACAAACTTTCTATAATACCCAGTGAGGCCGAGGAAGCCCCTGAGTTCCCGTAATGATGATGGGGTAGGCCAATTCAGCATGGCGGCCACCTTCTTCATGTCGGCTGCCACCCCTTCCGCAGAGATGATATGGCCAAGGTACTCCAGTTGTGCTTGGCCAAAGCTACACTTTTTCCGGTTGGCGTATAATTGGTGACGTCGCAGCACGTCCAAAACCTGAGCCAAATGCCTTACATGGTCCTCCGGGCTCGAGCTATACACCAGAATGTCATAAAAAAAAACAAGGACAATTTCGGAGGAAAGGCTTGAAAATATCGTTCATCAGCGATTGGAAAGTAGCCGGTGCGTTCGTGAGGCCGAAAGGCATTACTAAAAACTCGTAGTGGCCTTCGTGAGTTCGGAATGCGGTCTTCGGGACATCCTCTGCCCGTACCCTGATCTGGTGGTAACCGAATTTGAGGTCCAGTTTTGAGAAAATGCAGGCCCCGTGCAGCTCGTCGAGAAGTTCATCGATGACTGGGATCGGGAACTTGTTTGGCACCGTCGCCTGATTAAGGGCGCGATAATCAACGTAGAACCTCCAGCTTCCGTCTTTCTTTTTGACAAGTAACACTGGGCTGGAGAAAGGGCTTGAACTATCCTGAATAACCCCGGTTTGCAGCATCTCTTTGACCAGCCGTTCTATTTCATCCTTCTGGGCCTGCGGGTACCGGTAGGGTCGTACGCTAATGGGAGATGTGCCCTCTCGGAGAACAATTGCGTGGTCTCGGCTCCGTGGAGGAGGCAAGCCTTCTGGCATCTCGAAGACCATGGCGTATTGTTGCAGCAGGCCATGTATAGGCTCCGGAACTTGCTCGGGCAACCCCCCGTCACCTTCCCCACCATTCGGCTCTTGTCCCAATTCCAGTAGCAGCCCCTCTTTCTCCATCTGCAGGACCCTCATCATAGACTTCAGGGACACAAGAGACTTGCTTAGCCCCGGTTCCCCTTGCAGGGTGACCTGTACATCACCTACCCGGCACTTCATGGTGAGGGTCTGCCAGTTGACATGCATTCCCCCAAGGGTGCCCAACCATTGCATGCCCAGAATGACGTCTCGAGCTGCCCAACTCTAGGGGTAGGAAGTCTTCCACGATCTTTAACCCCGCTAGAGATAACCCTACGCCCTTGCACACCCCCTTGCCTTGCACTGAAATTCCCGTGCCCATCACCACCCCATACCCTCCGTACCAACCACCGGAATCCCTAGCTTTTGCACCAAAATAGAGGAGATAAAATTGTGGGTAGCCCCACAATCCACCAAGACTACTACCTCCTGAGGTCCCACACGCCCTCTCATCTTCATAGTCTTCGGGGTAGTCAACCCCACCACCGAGTTTAGGGAAATCTCGACCAATTCCCCCATCTCCGGAGCTGCCGGTTCCTCCTCTTCCTCCGGTGTGTCCTGCATCTCCCCCTCATCCTCCACAAGCAAAACCTGCAACTCCTTTTTCTTGCAGACATGGCCGGGGGTGAACCTTTCATCACATCTAAAACACAGGCCTTTTGCCCGTTTGGCCTGATACTCGGTTTCAGACAAACGACGGAAAGTCATAGAATTAGTGGGTTCAGACTTGTTACCTGTCGGCCTCTCATGAAGCGGTGGAGTCCTGCTCCACGTGGACGGCTGTGTTTTGAAGTTTGTGTGTACGCCTGGAACTGGAGCACGGCCATGGGCTGGGAATGGGCTTCTGGGCCTGCGTAGCATGTCATTCCGCTCCTCCACCCTTTTGGCCAGATCCATAATCCGGCCCAATCCCTTGGGCTGGGCCATGCGCACCTCGGCCCTAATTTCCGGTTTCAACCCATTAATGAAGTTTCCCTCCTGGATGGGGTCGGGTATATCCACCAGCGATGCGGCCAACAGCTCGAACTGCCTGCGGTACTCATCCACTGACCCTTCCTGTCGTAGGGCTAAGAACTGCTCGTACGCCGAACCTTCTTGTGTCGGGCGGAACCGGTCCTGGATCATTGTCTTTAAATCCTGCCAGTCCCGGATGGCTCGCCTTCCGTCCGCCCACTGGAACCAAGCTAGCGCATCCCCGTCGAGATTGATGACAGCTGCGTCCAACTTCTCCGCCTCTGACAATCGGTTCATGTTGAAATACCGTTCAGCCAGAAAAACCCAGCCATCGGGGTTGTTTCCGTTGAAAACCGGCATTTCCAAACGCCATCCCTTCCCCTCGTACCTCCAATCCGGCGCCCGGTAGCCTCCACTCCGCTCCGCGTCCCCTGCCGCAAACGGCGCGCCATGGTGGTGAAGATCCTCTGGTGGCTCCCGACGGTTCCCTCCTGCCGCCATCTGCGATTTCAGCCACATCTCCAGTTTCACGTTGAGCGCCGCCATTCCCTTCTCCAACTCCGGTAATTTCTGCAGGTCCTCTTTGAAGGATTCTATCTCGCGCTGAATGTCGCCTCGCACCGAGCCAAGCTGTTCTTCCATGGCACCCAACCACTCCTCTACCTTCTTCGCCGCCATACCTCCCCGATCGACTCGCTCTGATACCAATTTGGTACAACCCGGAACAAATTGTGAACGGAAGAAATGGAAATGGCTGAGCCGTTGGAGCTCAGTTTGTTATTTACTCAAGGAAGGAATTACAACGAAGATAAATTTGCAGACTAATAGAGAGGTCTGCTAGCTCTCCTACCCAATTCCCTTTCTACTCACTAATTGCCTACCTTCACCTCTAGATCTCCCTGCTCTTTTATTCCCCAGAGAATAACAGAATTCTCTCTAACAGTCTAGCTACCTCTAACCGTCTTCGCAATCTCGAGGCGATTCTATTCCACCTTTCTCCTTCTCGGGACTTCCTTCCGCCATCTGTGCCAAATCCCCTTTCTGCCCTTGGGCCTTAGTCTGGGCCTTCGGCCTTCTAGCGTACATAAATCTTATTGGGGCCTTATCAGCAAGGCGATAAGCCACGGGACCAACTCGTCCTGTAACCCCATAAGGACCATAAAAACGGGGACTTAATTTTTCATTGCGTTGGCAGGCTAGGGAAGCTTGGCGATACGAACGAATCTTAAGGTACACCAAATCACCAACGGCAAACTGGACATTGCGGCGTCTACTGTCTGCCACAACCTTCATTTTCTGTTGAGCTCGCAGGAGGTGAAACTTAAGGAGATCCAACACAGCATCCTGGTTCATGAACTGTCGTTCCACGGACTCCACAGGCGACGCAACAACCCCATATTGCAGCAGCGGAGGGGGAGCTCGACCATAAACAACTTGAAATGGGGTCGTCCGCGTGGAAGTGTGAAAGGAAGTGTTATACCAATACTCTGCCCAAGCCAACCATTTGTGCCATTGACCCAGCTTGTCTGAAGTGAAACACCGTAAGTACGTCTACACACACCTGTTAACGACCTCAGTCTGCCCATCGGACTGTGGGTGATATGCCGTGCTGCGCGAGAGGGTGGTGCCCATTTGCCAATGAAGCTCTGTCCAAAAATGGCTGAGGAAAATTCGATCCCAGTCGGACACAATTGTGCGAGGCACGCCATGAATCGAACCACTTCTTGGATGAACTGTTGCGCCACTTTCTCAGCCGAAAAGGGGTGTCGTAGGGCAACCAAATGGACATATTTGTTGAGCTGATCAACAACAACCAGAATAGTGTCAAACCCTTCCGAACGAGGTAGTCCCTCAATGAAATCTATAGATACATCCGCCCATACCAAGGCTGGCACCGGTAATGGCCATAGGAGTCCGCTAGGAGCCAGCGTAGAAGCCTTACAACGTTGACATACCTCACACGTTGCCACATAGGAGACCACATCTTTTTTCATGCCTAACCAATACCAATCGGCAGCTAACCGGTGATAAGTCTTCAGTTCCCCGGAATGCCCACCTAATACGCCACTGTGATAAGAACGCAAAAGCTGTTATACCACTGGGGCATTCGCAGCTACCACCATTTGACCCCGAAAGATTAAACGCCCCTGCCGGATTGAGTACCCTGGATGTGCTGTGGCATCATGTTGTAAATCCGACCAAACCTTGGCCAACCGGTTATCCTGTAAAACTTGCTGATGAATGGCCTCCGAGCTGATCATAGAAGTAGCCGCCAACACATTACGAGTGGGGTTGGGCTGGCATCGAGATAGAGCATCTACAGCACGGTTTTCCACTCCCGGACGATATTGAATCTCGAAATCATATCCCAACAGTTTAAGTAACCATATCTGGTGCTCCATGTTCACCATACGCTGCTCCAGCAGATATTTAAGGTTGCGTTGGTCGGTCCGGATGACAAAATGTCGCCCCAGTAGGTAAGGCCGCCACTTTTGGACGGCTAATACGATGGCCATTAACTCTCGCTCGTACACCGATTTACTACAAGCTTGAGCGGATAAAACCTGGTTGAAAAACGCCATTGGCCTCTGTTCTTGCATCAACACAGCCCCTACTCCAAACCCAGAAGCATCCGACTCGAGCACAAAAGGCTTGTTAAAGTCCGGCAAGGCTAACACTGGCACCTGCGTCATAGCCTGTTTGAGCTAGTCAAAAGCTTGCGCTGCCACGGCATCCCATCAGAATCCGTCCTTCCGAAGCAAGGTAGTTAGAGGCCCTGCAATCTGGCTGTACCCAGCCACAAATTTCCTGTAGTAACTGGTTAGTCCCAAGAAGCCTCGTAATTCTCGCAGATTGGCAGGTGGTGGCCATTGCAACATAGCCGAAATTTTAGCTGGATCCGCTGAAACCCCTTGGTCGGACACAATGTGTCCTAAATATTCTATTGAACGTTGACCAAAGCTACATTTCTTTGCATTGGGATATAGTTGGTGCCGTCGTAACTCCTCCAACACTTGTGCGAGATGGCACTCGTGTTCTTTCTCCGAACGGCTGTAAATGAGTATACCATCGAAGAATACCAGCACAAATTTGCGAAGAAAAACCCGTAAGACCTCATTCATAAGTGATTGAAAAGTCGCCAAAGCATTCGTTAAGCCGAAAGGCATTACGAGAAACTCGTAATGGCCCTCATGAGTGCGGAATGCTGTCTTCAAAACTTCTTCTAGACACACTCGTATCTGGTGGTACCCCGACTTGATGTCAATTTTGGAAAAAATTATCGCCCCATGAAGTTCGTTAAGAAGTTCCTCTATTACGGGAATTGGGAAACAGCCAGGTACCGTTTCCTTATTCAAAGCGCAGTAGTCCACACAAAACCACTAACTACCATCCATTTTCTTGACTAATAGCACAGGGCTAGAATATGGACTTACACTAGTTTGTATAATGCCCGCCGCCATCATTTCCCCCACTAGCCGCTCAATCTCAGTTTTCTGGATGTGCAGATAGCGGTATGGCTGTACATTGATCGGTGATGTTCCTTCCTTGAAGATGATGGCGTGATCCTTTGCCCTTGTAGGAGGCAATCCCACGGAACACTCAAACACCGATGCATACTTATTCAACACCGACTTCACCCCAGCCTATAGTTCCTCCCCTTGTCCACTCGAATCCACCAATTAATTGCCCAGCTCAACCCAAATTCCTTGACCCTCATGCCTAAGAGCTCGCATCAAAGCTTTGAGGGTGACCGGTAATTTGTTCAAACCTGGATCCCCCCATAACGTCTCATGTCGATTTCCCACGTTGAACTTCATGAGTAACGTTTTCTAGTTTACTGAAACCACCCCTAGAGTAAGAAATCTTCCACCACCTCCACATCTTGCAAGGTCACCATCACCCCTCTACAAATACCCTATCCTTTCACTGAAACTCCAGTCCCCATCACTACCCCATACCCACTCGTTTTATCCACGGTTAACCCCAATTTCTTAACTAGTTCGTATGAAATAAAGCTATGGGTAGCCCCACTATCGATTAGAACGATTACCTCACACCCCCGAACAAGTCCTCTAAGCTTCATAGTCCTTGGAGCAGTAAGCCCTACCACCGAGTTGAGTGACAGCTCCACCATCTCCTCTTCCCCCAACTTCTCGTTCCTTTCCTCGTCTCTCTCCTCTGCTCCAATCTCCTGGTCTTCCTCCTCTTCTTCCTTGACGATCAGGACTTGCAATTCCTGGTTAGGGCAACGGTGCCCAAAGATGTACTTTCCATCACATCGGTAGCATAAACCCTTCTCTCTCTTCGCCTGCAGTTCCGCGTCAGTTATTCGACAAAAAGTCACCGCACCGCCACCAGGCCCCGTCCTCTTCTCCGACGTAGTGAGATTCCTCTCCATCGCCACTCCCGTATTTCCAGCTCCCACTCCAGAATTACTTGGGCCTCCCCTTTGTCTAGTAAATACCGAATAAGCATTTCCACTTCTATTCCAGAGCACACTTTGAGAGCTTTGTGCGCCTGAAGCTGCTCTTGGGCCGCGTATTGTCTGGTTACGCTCCTCCACCCGCTGGGCTACCTCCATGATTTGGCCCAACCTTACTGGCTTCATCAATCTGATTTCCGCCCTGATCTCTGGTTTCAATCCTTTAACAAACGTGCTTTCCAGAACCTGCTCTGAGAGCTCCGACAGTGGCGCCCCCAACACCTCGAACTGCCGTCGGTACTCCCTTCCTGTCGTTTCTTGGCGGAGCGACAAGAACTTCTCGCATAGACTTCCCTCCTGTATAGGACGAAATCGTTCCAAAATCATCAGCTTTAACACCATCCAACTTCGAATCGGCCGGCATCCGTCCTCCCATTGAAACCACGTCAAGGCTTCTCCTTCAAGACTAACCACTGCTGCATCCAATTTCTCCCTTTCCATCATCCGATTCATGGAAAAAAACCTTTCAGCGCGAAAGATCCAACCGTCTGGGTTGTCTCCATCAAAGACCGGCATTTCCACTCGTCGAGTTCAGAATTCGGCACGAGCTCCACCTTCCCGATGCAGATCCTCCCTCGGCGCCGGTGGTTCCGCCGCTGTGCCATCCGCGGCCCACAGCGGCTCCTGATTGGCCGATTCCCTCTGTCTCATCAATTTATCCAACTTCTTGAGCAACAACTCCATTCCTTGCTCTAGTCTAGGTATCTTCTTCAAATCCTCTCGAATTCCTTCCATTTCTTTCTGGAATTCCTCTCGAGATCCATCTGTCTTCTCCTTCTCACGATCGTCGGTGCGTCTCGTCATTCCCAGACATCACTGCTCTGATACCAAATGATAAACTCCAAAATCAATTGACAAAGAAATTGACTAATCAAAGAGAATTAGTATTACTGGAAACCGAATTCAACTATGGCGGACAAAGTTGAGTTAAGAACGGTATGAGAATTTTTGAGAGTTCCCGTGCTCTCCTAACAAAACTTCCTGTGAAAGAATAACTGGAATTGTTCTCTTCTATCCTACCTCTGTCTTATTTATACACCTACCTATATTCCCTTTACAAACCCCAACCTAACTAACTTCCCGCCCTTTAACTAATTTGCTGGTCTACAACTTGATGACGTGCTGACTCAACCATCCCATCTGGCGTTTCACGCACAAGCTGACTTGCTGACTCAGCTTTCCCCCCTGGCCCTTCACCGAATACCCCCTTGCGCCTCCTTCGAGTATATGTGAAACGCACAGGAGGCTTATCATATCATCAATCATAAACAAGGAAAAATAGGCTGTTCTTTATATAATTTTTTTTTTTTAAAAAAAAAATCTAATAATAGACTCAATTATCAATATACAATAAAACTTGTACATTTCAATAGGTTGTTCGTTTTTTTGTTCCCTCTCTTTTGTTTGGCATTTCAACAGATCATAATTCAGGCATTTGTTAAGTGAAGCAACTAAATCTACTTATTTTACATTATATAAACGAGGAAAAACAAATCTGCAATTTCTACTACCACATTAGTAACTTAGACATTGAAAAAACTATTGCCTCTACCTTGTTCCAGACCATCAACCTTGGAATTGACGAGACATCCAACTCCGATAGAACTTTGTTCACAGCATCTATCTGTTGCTGGGCCAAGGGATGACTGAAATTCATAGCAAAATCTAATAAGATTTACAAATTTATCATCTGGAAACTGGAATGGATCTCTTTAAAGGATCCACAAATCATACCTGATATCCACCACATGCACCAATAATGATGATTCTGATATCTCCTCTAACGTTGCTCTGAAAGCAGCAACCTACAAGAGGAGACAAATTCAATCGACAGTGACAAAGTGCAATGATAGTGGCAGAGTTCTCCACAAGTTAAAAGAATCTCACCAGCGTAGTCGGTAACTTTTGAATGAAACCAACAGTATCCGTGAGAAGAAACTCTTTCCCGTTCTTTATCTAAAAGCAAGCAAATGATACAAACATCTCATTTCAACAACGCAACTAGAAGTGGAATTGCTCAAATTAGTAAGGCACTAGAATAAACGCTCAACAGCGTATTTTAATTGTGATAAAAGTAAAAAGAATTTCTAGCATTTCAGTTGGGAGGTTATGTACTATGACCAGAGCCCCGCTTTACTGCAAGCAAATCAAAGCTTACTTCAATTATTTCTCTTAAAATGTTTCAGATGATACATAGCTCCTAATCATTTCGTGAAAAGAAGATTCCCCAGATACGAGTGGCTGACCTGAACCCTTCTAGTAGTTGGATCAAGGGTTGCAAATAATTTATCCTCAGCAAGTACACCAGCTCCAGTCAACTGATTTAGAAGTGTACTCTTCCCAGCATTTGTGTAACCAACCTAGAGTCTTGTGCAAAGCATTAGATGTCTACAATCATCAACAGATATAGGAGGTCTCAATAACAGATAATCTATATACTCACTTACCAAGGACACCACCGGGACAGGTACAGAAGTACGCCTATTCCTATACTGCTTTCTATGCTTTCTAACAGATTCTAGTTCCTTCTTCAGAACGCCAATCTAACAATAAAAGAAATTTAAGTAAATTTCATGTGGAACGAGGCAAATAAAATAAGCTTCCTAGAGGAGAAGATAATATAATAACCACACTTTCCTGATATAAAGCAACAGAGGAAGGAACCACTGTGCACACAAGGAAAATAAATATCCTATATACAAAGAGCACAAGAGGTGCTTACTTGAGTGCGTAAGATACGCTTGTCGACTTCAATTTGTTTCTCTCCCATACCTTTAACCTTGCCTCCTGCTTGACGTTCAAGATGAGCCCACATTTTTGTTAGTCGAGGTAACTGGTATTCCATTTGTGCTAATGCAACCTGGAAAAAACATAGTAGTGATGTAAACTAGTTGAGAATTCATTCTTTTCGCATTTATCATGAAGTGAACAGGGAAGAGGACAAGAAAGAAGAACGGAATCTTAACGTGAGACTTCTACTATGCCAAATATCTTGTTCTGACCAATTTAAAAGGATAATATCATATTTGAGGATAAGGAAAAATTTGCCTGCAAAGCTGCTTCATGTGTTGCTGCCCGCTGGTTAAAGATATCTAGGATGAGAGCAGTTCGATCACAAACTCTCACATCTCCACCAAAAGTCATTTCCAAATTGCGCAATTGTCTGTAACAGTAACATATAAAATTTGTCTTTAAAAAAATTTAAAAAATAAGAAAATAAATGTTAAGAAAAACCAACATCAGTAATTAAGATTTATCATACTCCTAAGAAATTCATATTAGAAACTAAGACGAAGTCATCATAAAAGATCCATGTTTCCGCCAAAAATGATCACAAGAATTACGGCCAGAATAGTTAAAAAGTTCAGTAATTCTTAAATCAAAGCCCACATCAAAGAACCAATAATCATCAAGATATTTGAACCAGCAGAAGGTAAAAATATCTATATGATGCATTTGGTCCTTAGTCCTTACCCTGCTGAAAGTTCATCATCAAATATTACAGTCTCGACTCCCAATGCATAAATTGCACTCTTGATTTCTGCTACCTTGCCAGATCCAATGTATGTCCTTGGGTTCGGAGAAGCTAATCTGCATTATATGATCACACTACCATGTCTATCATAACCAGCTTTTGGATTTTGGAGTCAAGAAACACTATTGTAGGCTTATAGTGTGTGTGCGTTTGTCTATATATATATATATATATATAGATAGATAGATATAAGATACTTGCTTTTGATATGTAGAACCAACAACCATAAGTCCGGCAGTGTCTGCCAACTGGGTCAATTCTTTAAGCGATTCTTCTATACCAAACGAGTTCTCTGTATCGCCCTTGCGCTCAACACCAACAAGATACGCTCTTTCTTCAAAAACCTGAACAAAAGAAAAAAAGTTGCTTTACTTCTCTCCCACTGAGAATTCAAGTCAAGAAGTTCAAAATCAATCATAATCGCACTCAATTCCTGTCCTCACTTCCCCATTTCGTCTTGTTCCTTTCCCGATGCAACTTTTACTCAGTAATCAATCACACAATAAAAATCGTAACCCAAAAAGACACGAACCTCCCTCCCATTCCGCAGCTTAAACCTATTATTGAATCCGTCCTCGCTCTCTCTCTTTTTCTTAGCCCTAGTCGAGGAACTTAGGGCCTTATCTTCGGATTCGGACTCATCGAAAACCCGATGGGCATCTTTTTTCTCATCTCCTTTGGTCTCAACCGGCGGTGTCTGCAAAGAAAATTCGTCCGGCGACACAACGCCGGTACCTTGTTGGAGAACTCTGGCGAAGATTCTAGGCGAAAAGTTTGAGTCTTTTCTGAGAATAATGGGATAGATTTTGCGATTAGGGTTTGGAGGATGCCATGGAAAACACAGTTCCGTAGTTGTGATTGAGGGACGGAGAAGAAAGGAAGAAAAGCATGCGGTCATGATAGAATTAGCTTTCACTCTGTCTCGCTGAAACTGGCAAACTGGCTTTCGATTTGAACCGTAAGGTTCGTTCCTGTGGACGTTGGTTTGCTTTATTTTAACGGCTAGCGCCCAAATATGATATTATTATTTGTTCATTTAATTTTATTACAATTAATCAGTATGTGCCGAGTGGTAGTCTGCGGCCGTCAAGATAGGCTCACGGGGAAAAAAGAGGCATGAAAAAGTAAGGGGGGTTCAATTCGCAATTTGATTCAAAATTTTCAAATTCATGTTCGATCCGAAATTTCTTCAGATTAGATGTAATTCAATTTAAAACCTATTAGATTTTACAGATTAAATTTATAGATTACACAAATTATGACATTTAAAATTATAAATTATTAAACATTCATATAAAATAAAAAACAACATAAAAAGTCTTCATCATTTATCATAACCTAAAATTTGTAACATTTATAACTCATATAAACATAGCATAACTACAAGATAAAATTGTTCAACCAAGTCTAAATTATTATAACCCAGTTAACAATGACAAAATAAATTCAATAAAACTCAAAATAAAATTTTGATCGTTCATATTTGTCACTTTTAACTAGGAATATGGGCTGCTCAATATGAATGATTAGAAAATATTTCATATATATTACAAATCTTTATTAAGAAAATTAAAAAAAAAAATTAACTAAAGATATTATATATAAATATAAATTACATATATAATAGTTTTGAATTCGTAGATTTCATAGATTGATAAGTGCTTAATCTGAAATCTAATTTAAAACTTTAGGATTAGATAAATCAATTAGATTAACGGATTCTTTGAACACCCCTTATGAAAAAGGCATTTTTCCCCTTTAAAAAACATTTTTATTGTCAAATATAGTTTTTAAAGGACATGTCACTTTGTCTAATGTCGTAGTCGTTTAACGACTTGTCGTTTTAAATAGTACACTTTTGCTTGGAGGGTGTAAAGGACATGTTGCTTGTATTTTAGAAGTTCATTAGTCGTTTAAACGACATAGCGGACCTTTTTTTTGGGTTGTTGGAGAGTCCCTTTTTTTTTTTTTTTGGAAATAGCTTTTGCTGGCTTTTAAGGAGGAGGACGACATGTCGCTCAAATTAGATTTGCATGTGAGTCGCATATTGCCTTCATATATAAAACTGCAAATGCACTTGTATTTCTTTTCCGTTCTGCTCTTTATTTTGCAAAGTTTCCTTTAATGGGGTATTCTGCAAAAATTGTAAGCGCACTTATTTTTTTTTTTTGAAAAAAGTCTTCAGTTTTTCTGTTATTGTCAAGATTGAGTTTGATACAAAGAGCAGTTATAAACCACGCAAACCTCAGCAAGGAAATTTTGATTCCCTGCCAAGCCTACAGTCCCAACACCAAAAACAAACAATAGCAAAAACAACTATAGACAAAACAAAATTGCAGATGAAATAGCTAATCTCCAATATTACTGCACCGATCCATTGCCTAGATATTTTCTTTAGCCAAAAAAAAAAAAAAAAATCCCGAGGATTTTTTTTTTTTTTTTTTTTGGGATGCATTGACATAACAACTCAGATATATATAATTCAACTTGCTACATAAAATTTTAACAAGAAGCCCACATCAAGCGGATTTAGTTAATCACTTCCACCCATTCAAATGCCTTGCCTTGCTTGGTCCCTCTAAATATTCTCTTCAGTCCTCTTCCTGGTCCGTGACACCTTCCCTTGTCATGGAACCACCGCCCAATGGATTTGAGTCTTCTGAAGAATCCCCAAACTCTTCTTTGTACATCTCTTCAATCATTGGCTTCCAAAGTCTCACCCGGGCATTTATGAACCAATTTGAAACCTGAAAACGATCATAATTTAGACAACTCTTAACAAAAAAACTACACAAAACACAGAAAACAAAATAATTATAAATTTACTTGGTTCTTGGTGAGTCCAGTTTGTGACGCCAACATTAGCTTCTCCGAGTCATTCGGATAACTGTAACAGAACCCAAAAACAAAATATTAAATTAATAATAACAACAATAAATAATCAGTTTTTGAGATTTTTTTTTTTTTTTTTTTTCTTTTCTTACGGGTGAAGGAAGTGTTCAAAGAGCCAAGCGCGAAGGATTGTGACGGAGGTCTCAGGCAATCCTCTGATTGGTCTCCAAGCTTGGCGTTGACTTTGCATCATCCCAAGCTGTTGAAGAGTGATTCGGTTGTTATAGTTGCTGTTATTTCTGGACTCTCTGTCGAACAGGCTAAGCTGCGACAGACCAGCGCTGATCTTGGGCAAGTCTTGAAACAGCTTTCGCTTCTCGATATTTATCCGCGAAACAATGGCGTCTCTTAAGCTGCAAAAGTGTCTCGACATGGCTTGAAGAGCCAAAGCCGTGTAAGACTTGGCTGACCCTTGTCCTGCTATTATCTCAAACGCCGTCATTACTTCTTCCATTTGATGGTAATACTTCTCGTATCTGCTCTCCACCTATAAAATGTCAAACCGAATTAAACTGACACTTTAAATGTTCATACAAGGGAGTTTACACCAAAGAAATTACGGAAAACCGAAAAATTATACAATATCTGCCTTGTGTAATGAGATCAATTCGATCAAGCACTTGCCATCTACTTTCGTTGTTCAACTCTTTTACAACATGAAAAACCAAAAAGCTATGTAGTTGTTTATAGACCCACCTCTTCCAATAAAGAGATGAGCTTTGCGATTTTGATTTGACACTCTTGTTTCTCGGCAGACATGGCTCCACTGCTGCAGAATTCGGCTTTTAGTTCGGAAGAAAGGATTAGAGAGCCTCTTCTGCTTCCGCGGAACAGCTTGCTGACATATTTCTCATTGCTTAAGTCAACTGCTTTCCCACCAATGGTGACGATCTCTTCCAAGAGGGACTGAGTTGGTTTTAGATATCTCGATTGCCCAACGGCATTGGACAGAGATGCCGCTCCATACAACGTTGAACAATGTCGATTCAACGAGGCCGAGGACGAAGCTAGCGAGCTTCCAGGAAAAGGGTACTCGTCGTTTACTACATTTTCCACGCCAGGATTACTACAAGCTTCTTCTCTAGGTTCTTGATCTCCGGAAAGCAAGTAATTTTGGCTCATGAGATCTGAGTTCAAGGACCTTTGTCTATATTGGACATGAGGAACGAGCATTTGAGAGCCGAGAGACAGGGAGAGCCTCTGGGCTTGGTGGTTGGTGTCGTTTGCTGCTGCTGCTGCTCCTAAAAGGTCCATCAAACGCCTGGTGTGGCTGATCTCGGATTCCGATGACACTCTCGTTGGAGCTTGGACAAGGTCTATTGATCTAGACATTCTTTCACCCAAAGACTGAATGCTTGGTAAGACACCAAGCTGAGAAGGGCAAGGAGAGAATGTGATATTGTTGCTGCCTCTGAAGTTGGCGGAGGACCCATAAGCATCAAAGTGTTGGTTCTCAAATTGGTTTTGGGTGGTGATTGAGTCTGAGATAAGGAATTGGTGTAGAATATTATTTGTGTCTGGATGTGGGGGAGAGTCTTGTGAAACCATTTGTAACCAGGAAAAAAAAAGGTTTGATAATTAGTATCTAAGGAGGCTGAGAGTGAAACACAAGTACTAGAGGATCAAAATTTCACATTTATCGTTTTTGGAAGCAATAATTGGTCAAGAGGCACGCCTTAAAAAGGGCTAAAAGTATTGGGTTTCTTTCTTTGCATAAATGGATTTATAGACATGAGTAGTAGTTGGATGACAAAGTAGAAGGCCATCTCAAGATAAGGCCTTGGACACTGGAGGGAAAGTGGAAAATCTGTACTAAACTTGATCCAAAAGAGAGTGAAAGCAAGAAGAACTAAAAAGAGGCTAAAGAGTATTAGTCATGATTCATAGTTAGAATCAAGAGTGATGATGGGAAAAAAGCCAGAATTTATTCATAGTGGACGGTCTGAGAATTTAAAGTTTTTCGCTTGAACTGAGAATTTCAACTGTAGAACTCAAAATAGAGCTGACCCATTAAGTATTCCAGTCATTCATTGGATAGAGAGAGAGAGAGAGAGAGAGAGAGAGAGAGAGTTATGAGGAGAGGCTGAAAGAAAGACCTTTATTCATTCAGTTGTTTGTCAAAATGCATAGGAAAGAGAGAGGTAATAAGGACAGGACCGGAAAAGCAGAAAACAAGACAAACTGCCATGTTAATCAAACTTAGCCAACTAACTCTAACCCCTAATTGGCAGAGGAGAATTAACAAAGTCCAAGAGAGGTAATTAAATTTCCTTTTCTACTAATCAAAAGCCAACAGAAACTGCTCTTTTAAAGCGTGGTTACAGTACAGTTCTGCAGATGTGAATTAGATCCAATAATAGATTACTCATTAAAGTAAATTATTCAATGGTAAATTCATACAAGGTATTGACTGAAAACTTTTATGTTGCTTTTGTTCTACTCATTTCACTTAGTCCTTTCATAATCAGCAAAATCATAAAAGTAAAATGACTAGGCCTCGTTCATTTGTCGATTCGAGTTTTCGATTCGAGTTGAGATGTGATATTTTTTGAGAGTTTTTTACTGTAGCAGAAAATTTTAATGTGACATTTTCTGAGAACTTTTTACTGTAAAAACTTAAAATTAAAAATTCGAATCGACAAAGTGAACTAGGTCTAAAAAACAGCAAAGGCTAATCCAAATAATGAAACTTTATTGATAATAATTCAAAAGAACAGTCCTCCCTCCCTTCCCCCCTTTCATCTCTCTCAAGGGTCTAAATCTATAAGCTGTAGAAAGCTGCAAATCCTAAAGGCATAGACTTCTTCTAGTTCTTTAAAGAAGCAAAGTTAAATGGCCAAGTAAAAACGCAAAAAGCAACAATTTTTTTTATTCAAAAAATCTAACTGGCTATAGTAATATTACAAGAAGCAAAAGCATCAAAACAAACCCCCCCACCCCCCAGCTTTAGTGCCAGCAGTTATACACATTTCTTTGGGAGACTCAGAAGTACTAATCAGCTCAAAAACAGTGTAAAAAAATCTCCTCACTCTCTCACCACTCACAGGGTGAAGAGTTAATAAGACATGAAATAAAGAAGACCCCTTTCAACATGTTAAAAAGAGAAATTGTCCTGTTCACCGTTCACCGTGGTCGCTGTAAAAAACCTGTAAAAAGAGAGGTAAGGAAAAAAAAAAGTTGGCCATCTTTTACACACTCCCAGTTCTAGGACTGTCAGCTTGGGAATATTAACACTTAAAAAAAATCATTTTCTTGGGCCTTTAGGGTTTGGCAATCATAGATAGATATAGGAGAGATGTTGAAAAGACACTGAACACCCCCAAACGCATAATCTTTCGATAAATGAAGTGAAAAATAAAAATGGGTTACTGTGCTATGTGCCAATAGGGATAGCGATAGAGATAGAGAGAGAGAGAGGAGAGAGAGACAGAGATGTGAGCTACTTTGTTGTTGGTTTTTTGGTTTGGTGTGCTGAGGGGACTGATTTTCTGGGGCACAAAATTGGGTTGGGTCTTTTTGGATGCTTTAGTAATGATTGCCATCTTGTTCCTTTGGCCTCCTCCAGTTGTCGCACTCTCTGTTCCGTAACTTTGTTGTTTAATAAGACCAAAAAGGCCCACCCCTTCCCCTCCTTCATAGATTAAAGTTGTTCTGCCTCAACCTGCAATTTTTTCTCTGAACCCATCTCAGTAATTTCAATTGGCAACTTTCTGCCACAATTGTCTCGTGAATATTGCTTCGGGATGATCACTTGATTCCCACTTTCCCCACTCCAAAATACTCACTTTTTGGTCATTAGAGAAGAAAGAAATAAAAAAAAAAAAATTGTTATTATTGTTATTTGGGTGTGACAATCAAATGGTCCATTGTAGTGTAGATCTTGTTGCTGCTGCAACATAACAAGAGTTCCTTACTGAACAACCGTGGTACAACTTCTGAACCCGGAAAGATGAGTTTGAAAGGGGAAAAAGGGGAGGGGGAAAAAAAGGACAGAAAAATGTAGAAGGAATCTGATTTATATGGTCATATATTCAGCTACTTACAGGACCTATTCACCCAAATATACCACGAAACAATCAGCCTGACAGCAAGCAAGCAGCAATCAGATGATATCTAGCATGGTGATTTTCTTGGTTACAGCATATACCATCTAAGGAAACAAGCTTCAATATTTGGTTGACGAGTTTTGTTCACCAATTCTATGTATGTGTCACAAGAATCGCACAATCTTTTGGGGCCATCAAATGCGTAGCCATCACAACTAAGACCAGACACCAAGCAAACAGCAATCAGATGATATCTAGCATGGTGATTTTCTTGGTTACAGCATATACCATCTAAGGAAACAAGCTTCAATATTTGGTTGACGAGTTTTGTTCACCAATTCTATGTATGTGTCACAAGAATCGCACCATCTTTTGGGGCCATCAAATGCGTAGCCATCACAACTAAGACCAGACAGGAAATTTTTATGTGGGCACTTCTGATACACGGCAACAATAGCACAAAATTTTGTCTTGATTAAAGAAGCATGTTAGGAGTGTGCTTTTTTTAAAATATATATATATATATATATATCAAATCATACAGAGAAATCAAACGAAACCGGCGATTCAAAAACATTTGCCGGCTAGTAACAATGTATGTTTGCGTACCTAATGCAGAATTTCCCGATTCTACGATATGGAAAGAAAACATGTTATGTTTGTGTACCACAAATCAAATAAGAAGGGAGGCAAACAAGAGACTGGCCAAAATAAAATATGAATAGTGAGTAACGCATGAAATGATAAGAATTAGACGTCCTTACTTCAGAAAAATAAGAATCAAACGTTCTTTTTTTTTTTTTTTTTTTTTGCCATTGAGAACAATAAAATCCATAAAAAATAAAATCATACATACCACTAATAGCGGTATTACATTTAACATGAAAGCTACATCTATTTTCATAAAGATTACAAAAAAAAAATCGCACAATACTCAAAATTGGCGCTCCCAATATATAAGTGAAATATCTGTTCTAAAAATTTTGTCCCAGGAACTTCCGCCCTTTTGCAACCCCTACGACGACCTCACTACAAAAAGCAGCCCACATATTGTCTCAATGTTAAGGTAATACACTTCACATACTCAATGTTAAATACTAACGAGTGAAATATATTATTCTTCAATCCAAAGAGAAAAAATTGAAGCAATATAATTTTTCGAAGCCGAAAAAGATAAGCTGAAACTTTTGGCAATCAAATTGAAGTATTTAGAGGTTTGATGACTAGAAAAAATGAGATTCTGTCTGGATCCTAACAAAAATTGTAAAATTCTTTGGATAGCAGGAATCTTTTCCAAAAATACCAGTTCAGACATAAAACAAGGATAAAGTCTTATACTGATTCAGTTCTATCATCCATGTCCATCCTCATGACTATAAACTTAACGAAAGAAATCTGCATTTTTTTTTTCTTTTTTTTTCCTCGAAGAAATTAAGAAAAAAGACAAATCTTACACATGGCTATCTTGAACCCCTGTAACTCTTCATGAATTTCACTTACAAAGAAATATGCACTACTCACACACTTATTTCGCATTTATTTCAGCATATGATACGATGATGTCACACTAGTGAGTAATTATAGACGACTACTATTTATTACACAGGATGTTTATTCATTGCTAACTTTACAAATAAGCCTACAGTTTCCACCAAATGGTGTCATATGCGTATCTACATATTGATATCTCTGCGTGTATGGTCAACAATTTTTCAGCTCTCTTACCAATGAACAAAGTTAGCAAAAGAATTATCAAAAAAAAAAAAAAAAGTTAGCAAAAGACAATGCCTGAAAGCTACAGCACGGAGCATTTTTTTTTTTTTTTTTAACTTTTTTTTTTTTTTTTTTTTTTTTTTTTTTTTTTTTTTCTTTTTTATCTTTTTGGTTTTCGCAATCTTGACGTTGAGTTGGCTAATGTAAAAAAGGGGGAAAAAGGAAAAAATCTCGGGATATTTACCTTTTCATATACTGTGTTTTAAATTTATTTAAAAATTATATCTTTAATTTTTAATCTCATTAAATATAAATTTTTAAAATTCATACTTTTTTACTGTCAACCGATTTTAACCTTAAAAATATTTAGAATACTCTTGAACAAAAAATAAAAAAAGAAAAAAACTTAAAAAAAATTTAAATTTATGATTTTGACCTCAAAGAAATGTAAAATACCATGAAAAGAGTTTTTTGTGGTATTAATTTTTAATTTGTTGTAATATTGAAAAGTTTTAGTGCTTTTTTTTTTTTCTTAAAAATAGTTTAGTTATTTTAAAAGTTAAAATCCACTATTAATTGAGATAAAGTATATATTTGTATATTAAATTTAATTTAAAAAAATATATTTAATGAGATTAAAAATTAAAGATATAATTTTTAAATAAACTAAAAATATGAGGTATCAAAATATAAATATACCAAAAATCTCTCTCCCCCTCTGTTTTTTTTTTTTTTTTTTTTTTTTCTTGGCTTTCTTTCTCACACTACAAAATCATGCAACAGGTGAGGATTGCTGAACCTGCGTTGATAATCCAGAGAAGCGGAAGCAGAAGCAGATGCAGCGGCAGAAGCAGAAGCAGAAGCAGAATCATTGTGGGGCCCACCAACCAACGTGGAAAATCCATCACTTTCACAGTGCCGCAACTCCAACGCGAGCGACACGTGGCGGGAGTCGCGGACTACGATGCCTCCCAAGTCCTCCTCTGCCACGCCACACGACGTGGAATTCTGGTCGTTTGTACGGACAGCCTCGTCGCCCATGAACACGATGTGCGCTGCATTGTCGGACTCAGTGATGTTACTCATGTATTCCTCACACAAGCTGCTGCTGCTGCTTCTCCTGATCTTCTCTATCTCTTCTTTCCTCGTCCTCGTGTTGTCCGAATAATATGGTGATGAGGAATCGTCAACTATTCCGTGTTTTTCTTTGTTAATCTTAATCATGTGGGGATTTTCCGGTGACGAGTTCGGGTTGTTCTCCAAATCGTTGAATTCTTCTTTGTACATCTCTTCGACCATGGGCTTCCACAGCCGTACTCTTGCATTAATAAACCAGTTGGCCACCTGACCAAATCAAAAACACAAAGGGGTTACCAATGGTAAGCGATGTGATTACTTTCACTTGCACCAAAAGAACTATTTGCAGTCTATGAACTTAATTATTACAATTTACGCATCATATCAATTCCGAAGTAGATTTTAATCAGACAACGTTTATACATTTGCTGTGACGATGTTTACTAACAATACTCGCATAATTTCTAGCCCCATATAATATACGTTGTTGAATTAAATCTTAGGGTCATGATTAACGACTTAATAGGGTCTTGTAGAACGTACTCCATATAATTTTCTAAATTTACGCAGCAGATATGCCATATTGAAAAATGAAAATCAAGGATGATTGGGGGCAAAAGTGAAATTAACTTTTCTAACCTGTTTTGGGGTCAATCCAGTCTGCTTTGCTAACATAGCTTTCTCTGATTCTTTTGGGTACCTAATGAAACACCAAAAGACATATAAAAGAATTAGCCGTGTATCTTCAATGATTTCAACAAGTTGGAGGGAAGAAAAAAAAAAAAAAAGTAAAAGAGTCAGGAAGAACGTACGGATGAAGGAAATGCTCAAAGAGCCACGCACGAAGGATGGTGACAGAGCTTTCTGGGAGACCCCTTTGAGGCCTCCAAGCATGTCTCATTGCGGAAAGCTGATTGATTCCCCTCTCTTGTCTCAGCTTCATGTCCACATAGCGCAGACGAGGAATTGCTGATGGCTGGCTATTCGTTGAGTGATCTTGTTCCCCAAGTCTTTTCTGTATTGCTTGAATCTGCTCGCTGATCGCGTCGCGCAAGCACCGGAAATGACGGGATATTGTCTTCCGGGCAAGGGCGGTGTATGCCTCAGCTGCCCCACGCCCAGCCAAGTCGTCAAAAAACGACACCACTATTTGCATTTGCTGATAGTATTGCTTGTATCTTTTGTCTATCTGTAACAATGGGCATAGAAAGTGTTAATTGGCCTTGTAAAAATAACATGATAAAGCAGAAGGTATAAGAACAGAAAATAGGCCAGTTACACCTTAAAATTTCTCAAAAGAGGGGAAAAAAAAATAAAAACTCTTCATATACTTTTTTTCAGTATATTGTCCACCAGAATTAAGGTTGCATCCACTTTTCAGTAGTAATCATTATACACGAAAAGAAAACCTCAATGAACATGTAGCATAAAAAAAGCATACAAATTTTCTACTGTTCAATGCTCATCATTCGTATACAAAAGCTGATCAAAACATGCCAAAAACCGAAATTCAAAATAGCTGATTAAAAAACATGCATAAGGTCTAAACCAAGGGAGAGAAGCCTTACTTGATCCAACATGGACATGAGTTTAGTCTTCTTATTCTGCAAATTCTGTCGTTCCGTGAGAGATATCTCACAAGGAGGATTTGCACTTGTTTCACTAGGATCCGACGATGGATCATTGGCTTTCCCATCATCATTTCCTTTCAAACCATCCGATGACCCGATATTCCCCTGCAACTTGTGCTTCAAAGCCTTTCGGACATTGACCACTTCATCAAGCAATCCCTGTGCAGCCTTGAGGTACTTGGAGTTCAAAACATTGTTACCGAAACGATAACCAAAACCTCCATTTGGATTGCCTAAGTCCTCTGTTTTGTTGCCTCCGCAAAACCCAGATGCCATTGAGAAGCAATCAACGCTTTGGTTGTTGCTTCCCAAACTTGAAACACAAGTACCCATATGATCAGAAGAGAGACTTGGGTTTGAAGAATAATGGTACTGAAAAAAAGAAGGTATAATATTATGATCTTCTTTTCCAAGGCTAAGAGATAATCCTTGCCCCTGATAATGGACATTCTGTTCTATGGGAGGAATGAACATCATTTCGTTTCGACTTTCGACCGAGTCAACGCAATTGGAATTTAGACAATTAGTACCAGGCAAGATCATGGCTGCTTGATGGCTGTTCAAGTACATCATCTCGTTGCCGCCACCCCCGCGCAGAGACGGTTCGCTAGGACATGTAACGAATGGGTCATCCATGTATTGTGATGGGGGATCACTTTTTTTTTTTGCTTAGATTTGGCAAATACGTAGCCATGCCTTTTTTTTTTTTTTTTTTTTTTTTTTTTTCCTTTGGTCCTCTGGTTTTTGAGTTTGATGTAGTGCTCTTCACGAATTAGAATGGAATCCTGTAATTAATTATTACGGCCGTCCACCTCCATCTTGATCAACGGCACAATAGCACTCCTGGCAGGGAATAATATGGTAAGGTAACAGATATCATGAGTAACAACTAGGATGTGTATATGATCTCGATTAACTTATTTTTTTTAATTTCTTTTCAAAAGAAAAAGGAGTTAAAGAGAATAAATATTCTAAAATAACAACTCTTGAACCAAATTACGAGACTTTTTTTTTTTTTTATAATAAATTGTGAAGACTTTGGAAGATAAGAAAGTAACATATGATCAATTTTACCACGCTATGAAATTATGAAATTATCATCAATTATGCTAAGAAATTAGTGAAACAACAAATTTAGTGTTCTTGAGCTGAGAATCCCAGAAACCATCTTTAAAATGAAAGCTCGATGAAGGAAAAAGAAACTGAATAATTATTTTTCGAACACATTAGCCCTAAGATGAAAGCTCAATTAAGCATAAAAAAATTTGTAGTAAAAAAGGATCATAACTAGAATTGGAAAACTTAGAAGACAAAGGTGGAAAAATTAGTACATGAAAGGAAATATTAAGTACCTGAAAGCCTTTCCAACAAGTACTTTAGTGGGAAGCAAACGGGAAGTCTCTGAAAACAAAAGTTTTCCAAAGTCGGCCAAACGCAAGCCTACTAAAACGACGGAGACAAAAGAAAAACAACAATAATCCCAAGACCAAGAGATAACAAATATAGTCAGTCCCAAACAGAAACCAACCTCCTTATCATTGGAACAACAGCACCAACTCAAAGAATAATAATATATTGTTAACAATAATTTGACATTTGTTATAGCTCCAGCCGTACCAACCACAATATTCTATTCGCAATATTTGTCAATATTTTTTTTATTTAGAAATTTAAATTTGTGAAGGAGAACATTTCTCAGCCAGTCGTTTCTAAGTTTCACGCGTGTGAAAAATGTATCCGCTAACACGCTAAAAACGCGCTATATAGAATATTGATGCTCAAGAAATAACACTATCGGAATTAATATGAAATATAATGGAAACGATTCAACGAATATTGTCTGGTGGTGGTGGTGGTTGTTTGCTTAAGAGGGTTCAAACCCTAACCACCAGTTGGTAGACCTATAACTCTCCCTTAAACCTCCTTTTAACGCATAATATTGTTCTCTCTCTCTCTCTCTCTCTCTCTCTCTCTCTCTCTCTCTCTCTCTCTCTCTCTCTCTCTCTCTCTCCTCTCTTCTCTCTCTCCCCCCCGTTTGCTTCCATTGACGCAAAGACTGCGAAGCATCTCCAAACTTCCTGAATGATTTTCTCAAGCATATTTGAAATTTTTTACCAACAAAAAAAAAAAGCCAAAATAGCATATTGTTGGAACTTGTTTGCTTAATGATGTTAAGAGTAGATGTGAATGACGAACTCCCAATTTCATTGATTGCAGTTTTGTGGTCCTAAGTCAAAACTCATGATTCATGAAGTCATCCTTACCGAAAAATGACAAAAGAGGACAAAGAAAAAAAAAAAAAAAAACATTTATGAAGTCATGGATAACGGCTTTACGGCAATGAACATCTCATTATTCGTTTTTTTTTTTTTTCGCGTGAGAAATAAAGTTGTTTTTTAAAAAACAAAGGTGAGAGCCTAAGACCGCTTGGTCTAAAGAATTTGGATGAGATGGAGTTTAGGAGGGGTATTAATACCCCTACTAATTATAAATTATGTTTGTTAGTGTATTTTGTGTTGACTTATTTTTGGCAAATTGATTAGCTGGCATTGTGAATTGATAGACCTTTTAAGAAAAGTCTTGTTGTCATGTTTATGAGTCGCAAATCAAATGATTTGATTGCTAAAAATCAAGAGTGGACTTTTGGGAAATTGATTGCTTGTAATCTTGAGGTTGGAGCAAGGTCAAATATGTGGAAAAAGGGTTGAACGTATGTGAGGTTTTTACTTCAAAAAAACAGAGGGAAAGGATTGAAAACAAGAGAGACGTTGGTGTTTATGTGAGAATAAGATTGTAATGTTAAGTGTCGCTTGATATGTTGCGACAAATTATTAGAACACTTTTAAATTGGTTCTTCGGGGGAAGATTTCTTTGGTTTCGAGAGGAAACTGTTAAGTCTAGTGGTGCTCACTGATCAAGCTTTCTAAGGAGATTCTAGGCAACGGCAACATCGTCAAGGAGTGAGTCGTTGAGTGTGTAAGACCGTTCGGCCCTTTGTAAACTTTTGCACTTAGTGGAATGATCATTGTTTGGGCGTGGCCTCGCAGAGTATGTATGCGCACCAAATTACAATACCATTTTCTGGTGTCATTTATGTTTCTGCATTACTTTCTTGCATTACTGTTTTGCTAGTTTAATTTCAGATTTTCTGTTAAAATAGTGTTATAGTAAAGTGTTATAATACTTTCTGTGACACCAGCGACAAAAACGAACGTAAAAATGTTTATTACTATTTTATACATTGTATTACAATTATATTAAAACCCCATTTATACATTCCCACATTAACTATAAATGTAAATTGTATGTTTTTCAAAGAAATAAAAGAATATACACCCACATTAACTATGATTAGAAAGTAAATTTTAAAGGAATAAAAAAACCATACCTTCACATTTCCAGTTAAAGCTAACTTCATCTTCATAAACCCTAAAATTTTCTCCATCAATTTTTTTATTTATTTAAAAAAGCATGTCTCTTAAAGAGCCAACAAATGCTAAAAAGATGTCGATTCATAATCCGTATAATGATATATAGATTTCTTTCCATTTCAGTTAAGGAGGTCATACCTACGCTTGGTGAAAGACATTGTTGCATATAAAATTTATGGTATTGAAAGGAGGAGGTAAGACAAACACAATTCATAAATAAAGATAAACGGATTCTTTTATTTTTTTGAATGAACAGTAAATAATGGAGTTGCAAGGTTTTTAAAAAGAAAATATAATATCAATAACATTATATTATTTCTCATGACTATGGACTGCATTACACAAGAGAACCTGATGTTTTAGAAGGATACTCTGATGCAAGTTGGATATCCGATACACATGATTCTAAGGCTACCAGTAGATATGTATTCACCTTGGGTGGTGTAGCTATTTCATGAAAATCCTCTAAAGCAAACGGTAATAACCAGATCCACGATGGAAGCTGAGTTTGTCACATTAGATAAATGTGGCGAAGAAGCTTAATGTCTTAGACATTTCTTGGAGGACATTCTGGATTGGCCAAATCCTTTACCTGTAATTTGCATACACAGTGATAACCAATCAGTTGTTAGTAAAGCACACAATACGATGTATAATGGTAAGTCTAGACATATATGTCGTCGACATAATACCATTAGATAACTAATCTCAACGGGAGTCATAGTCATTGACTATATAAGGTCAAAAGACAATATTGCTGATCCGCTAACCAAAATACTGAATAGAGATCAAGTTGAAAAGACATAGAGAAAAATGGGACTAAAGCCCATGAAATAAATAGGTCGAAGTAATGGAAACCCAACCTAGCTGACTGGAGATCCCAATATCTAAGTTCAATGGGACAACTAAAATGTTTAGACCAGCTGAGTTCACTATGGGGGTAACCCTAGCCTATTCCTATGATGATAACAGTGAAACCCGTAAGAGAAGAGGTTAAACATTAGTTTTAATTATTCTTATGCGTCAGATACGCCAGGAATCCGAGCAGAGTAATACGAGTTACTCTTCATTAAGAAATCACCTATGTGAGAGAGAAGTGGGGCCGCTTCAAAGGAGAATTGTGAGGGCTCAATTCTTTAGAAACTCTTGCAGAACTAAGTAGATGTTCATGGCCAAAATGAGCATAGCCATGATAACAAAACTGTGTCAGGAAGATGTTTGTGTGAGGTATATTAACGTTTACACAAAGGCAGAATAATTCAAGGACATTGCGTCTACTAGTCAGCCAATAAAGTTAATGTATTCTCACGAGGGAAGGTTCAAGGGTTAACGCCTACTTATCCTTTCCAAACATCGACTATAGAACTCTATCACGCTGTCGAGTATGTGTTTTCTTGTCGTTAGTCAATTTTCATTCATGTGGGGGATTGTTAGAAAAATGGCTAGCTAAGCCATAGTAAAGGCCCACTTTGAGGCCCATATTAGAATGAGGCCCAATAGGTTTTTGGGACGGGTCTCGATAGATTTGCGTTCTTCATCGCAAGGAGATCAAAATCGGATATTCATATGCTCAAAATGAAAATCGGGTGAAAGAGAAGTTTATGCTTTAATAATGTCACTTGAAATGGTTAAGTTGGTTTGAAAATTGCAAAATCCCACATTGGCTAGGAATGAAGCTATGGTGGTGTTTGTAAGTGATTTGAAGCCTAGGTAAGCATGTATACTAGAGAGGCTTTCTCACGCGTAGGGGGGGTGCAGATCATGGATCCGGCGGGTTGGGGGCCCAATGTGTGCGCCTGTGCGACACCTGCGGACACGAATGCCGGACCGGAACAACATTATTGTCCGCAACAATGCGCAGACTTTTAGTTAGTATATAATATAGAGTTAAACCTCTATAAATTATATATCCTTAGCACCATAAAAATTTATTAACAAATTAAGATATTATTTAACCGAAATAAATTAATACCCTAATTAAGACCAAGTTAATCAAAGTTAATTAATTTATGAGTATTAATTTATCGAGATTATACACGAAAAACCAATATGCATAGGAGAACGTAATTGATGATTGTTTGAAACCATTTTTGAAAACGGTTTTCATGTATTTTGAAAAATAAAAAATAAAAAAAAACAAAACGATGTTTGTTTAGTAAATATTTTGAAAACGAAAACAGTGATAATGATTTTTGTGAATGAATTAAAAAACAGTTAAAAGTTATTTTCACTTTTATGTTTTCATTTTTTAGTACTTATCAATAATATTATAATATATTAATTAATAAACACGATTTAACTTTTTTTATTATACTCAAAATAATCTCTTAAAAAATTAATCAAATGCAATTGCAGAATCAGTCTTATAATGATTCTCAAAACAATCTCATTTTTATTTTTTATTAAAAATAAAATCATTTTAAAACTAATTCTACACGTACTGGTGTCTCTTTCTTGTTCTCATTGTTCAGGGCAATAAACCAATCTTTGTTCATCTCTGCTATCAGAATAGTGAAATTTCACAAAACATCACAGTCGGAGGACACAAGTACAACAAGGATACTGAAAAAATTAGCCAAACAAAAAAAAAAAAAAAAAAAAATGCTGGAAACAATAACAAAGAACAGAAATTTCCAAACGACAAGGAAATGAAAAACAAGGGGTAACGTCAACTTTGCAGAGGACGACAAAATTTTTTGAAACCTAGGACGAAAACGGCAAACATTTATGAACGAAAAAAAATAACAGAACTACTTACATAAACAGCAGACGACAAATATAAAAAAACGACAGAACTTTTAACAACTACGGCATAAGCATTTTTATTTTTTTATTTATAATTACGGCATAAACAAAATACAAAATTCCATGCGTCTTATTATTTTGTAAAATTCCCGAACCAAAATTCCATCCTGTATATTTGATGCATGTGTTTGTGTGTATATGTAGTATACTGTTTACATATGTTAAGACTTTTTTGAACAGTATACATGTGTTAGACTTCAGAATAAATATGAATAAACACCTCACCGCGCCAATAATGCAATAAATCAAACTAACAAAGATCGCCCAGCAATGATATATCCATTTAATGCACAACGAATCATTTAATAATTATTTAGAGAAACGATTCGGTTAACAAACAAACTAAGTAGCAAATATTAATATACATACATATATATATATATATATATTTATAATCCAAATCGTCTATTGTGGTGTCGGGTAGAATTTGGCACTGGGTCAAGTATCGCAACGGGTCCATATTTGTTATTCTTATTTTCTTATCTCCTTGGCGACCTCTCCATCACTTGTTTATCATGTCATCTAAATTTAATAATTTGATAATACAAATATGGACTGATGCTAAAAATACGTAAACAAATTACAATATGTCAAGATTTAATTGGAAGGACAACAAATGAGATAAGAAAATGAAACAACAAATCCTAATTTCATGACGGAAGCCTCACGACCCTTCGGGGAACTCCAAATGTGAACAGTGTGTGAGTATTATTAGAATACTCAGGGTTTGTTTAGTAAGGAGTTCAAATTAAATATTTTAAGTTTGAATCTGGTATGAGATTTTATTGAGTTTGAACCTGTTTCAAAATCTTGAGAACTCAAGGAGGACTTGAGTTGATAAATCTGAGAATTGTGACTGAATACGGCCATAACTTTTGATCTAGAAATCGTTGCTGGGCCTATAATATACCAAATCGAAGCTCTTTTAAAGCTCTACAAATCTGGCGGGGCAAAGCCCACCAACCCCAATTTTTAGGCCAAAATTCACGTGTTTTCATCAGTTTTGGAGGAAAAAAATCAGAGAACTGTGACTGAATACGGCCAAAACTTTTGACCCAGAAATCATTGCTGGGCCTATAATATACCAAATCGAAGCCCTTTTAAAGCCCTACAAATCTGGCAGCGCGAAGCCCACCAACCAAATTTTAAGGGCAAAATTCCCTTGTTTTTATCAGTTTTGGAGGAAAAAAATCGGAGAAGTGTGACTGAATACGACCATAACTTTTGATCCAGAAATCGTTGCTGGGCCTATAATATACCAAATCGAAGCACTTTTGAAGCCCTACAAATCTGGCGGGGCGAAGGCCACCTACCAAATTTTTTAGGCCAAAATTCACATGTTTTCATCAGTTTTGGAGGAAAAAAAATCGGAGAACTGTGACTGAATACGGCCATAACTTTTGATCCAAAAATCGTTGATGGGCCTATTATATACCAAATTGAAGCACTTTTAAAGCTCTACAAATCAAGAGGGACAAAACTCACCAACAAAATTTTTTAGGCCAAAATTCACTAGTTCACAACAGTTTAAGAGGAAAAAAATCGGAGAACTGTGACTGAATATGGCCATAACTTTTGACCTAGAAATCGTTGCTGGGCCTATAATATACCAAATCGAAATTCTTTTAAAGCCCTACAAATTTGGTGGGGCGAAACCCACCAACCCAATTTTTTAGGCCAAAATTCACTTGTGTTCATCAATTTTGGAGGAAAAAAAATCAGAGAACTGTGACTGAATACGACCATAACTTTTGACCCAGAAATCGTTGTTGGGCCTATAATATACCAAATCGAAGCTCTTTTAAAGCTCTACAAATCTGGTGGGGCGAAACCCACCAACCCAACTTTTTAGGCCAAAATTCACTAGTTTTCATCAATTTTGGACGGAAAAAATCAGAGAACTGTGACTGAATACGGCCATAACTTTTGACCCATAAATCGTTACTGGGCCTATAATATACCAAATCGAAGCTCTTTTAAAGCTCTACAAATCTGGTGCGGCAAAACCCACCAACCGAATTTTTAGGGCAAAATTCACTTGTTTTCATCGCTTTTGGAGGAAAAAAAAAAAATCGAGACCAGAATCGAATACGGCCATAACTTTTAACCCAGAAATCGTTGCTGGGCCTATAATATACCAAATCGAAGCTCTTTTAAAGCTCTACAAATCCGGCGGGGCAAAGCCCACCAACCCAAATTTTTAGGGCAAAATTCACGTGTTTTCATCAGTTTTGGAGGAAAAAAATCGGAGAACTGTGACTGAATACGGCCATAACTATTGACCCAAAAATTGTTGCTGGGCCTACAATATATCAAATCGAAGCACTTTTAAAGCTCTACGAATCTAGTTCGGCAAAACCCACCAACCCAATTTTTTAGGCCAAAATTTACTTGTTTTCATCAGTTTTGGAGGAAAAAAATCGGAGATCTGTGACTAAATACGACCATAACTTTTGACCCAGAAATCGTTGCTGGGCATATAATATACCAAATCGAAGCTCTTTAAAGCCCTGCAAATCTGGCTGGGCAAAGCCCACCAACCCAATTTTTTAGGCCAAAATTCCCTTTTTTTTTTTTTTTTTTTTTTTTTTTTTTTTTTTTTTGGAGGAAAAAAATCGATGAACTGTGACTGAATACGGCCATAACTTTTGATCCAGAAATCGTTGCTGGGCCTATAGTATACAAAATCGAAACACTTTCGAAGCCCTACAAATCTTGCGGGGCGAAGGACACGTACCCAATTTTTTAGGAAAAAATTCTCATGTTTTCACTAGTTTTGGAGGAAAAAAATCGGAGAACTGTGACTGAATAAGGCCATAACTTTTGATCCAGAAATCGTTGCTGGGCCTATAGTATACAAAATCGAAGCACTTTTGAAGCCCTACAAATCTTGCGGGGCGAAGGACACGTGCCCAATTTTTTAGGAAAAAATTCTCATGTTTTCACTAGTTTTGGAGCAAAAAAATCGGAGAACTGTGACTGAATACGGCCATAACTTTTGATCCAGAAATCGTTGATGGGCCTATTATATACCATATTGAAGCACTTTTAAAGCTCTACAAATCAGGTGGGGCAAAACTCACCAACCAAATCTTTTAGGCAAAAATTCTTTTGTTTTCATCATTTTAAGAGAAAAAAAATCGGAGAGCTGTGACTGAATACGGCCATCACTTTTGACCCAGAAATCGTTGCTGGACCTATAATATCCCAAATCGAAGCTCAATTAAAGCTCTACAAATCCGGCGGGGCAAATCCCACCAAGCAAAAATTTTAGGCCAAAATTCACGTGTTTTCATCAGTTTTGGAGGAAAAAAATTAGAGAACTGTGACAGAATACGGACAAAACTTTTGATGTAGAAAACGTTGCTGGGCCTATGATATACTAAATCGAAGCTCTTTTAAAGACCTACAAATCTGACGGGGCAAAACCCACCAACCTAAATTTTTAGGCGAAAATTCACGTGTTTTCATCAGTTTTGGAGGAAAAAAATCGGAGAACTGTGACTGTATACAGGCATAACTTTTGACCCAGAAATCGTTGCTGGGCCTATAATACACTAAATCAAAGCTCTTTTAAAGCCCTACAAATCTGGCGGGGCAAAGCCCACCAACCCAACTTTTTAGGCCAAGATTCACGTGTTTTCATCTGTTTGGGAGGAAAACAATCGAAGAACTGTGACTGAATACGGCCATAACTTTTGACCCAGAAATCGTTGCTGGGCCTATAATATACCAAATCGAAGCTCTTTTAAAGCTCTACAAATCCGGCGTGGCGAAGCCCACCAACCAAATTTTTTAGGCCAAAATTCAAGTGTTTTCATCAGTTATAGCGGAAAAAATCGGAGAACTGTGACTGAATACGGCCATAACTTTTGACCCAGAAATTGTCGCTGGGCCTATAATATACCAAATCGAAGCTCTTTGAAAGCCCTACAAATTTGGCGGGGTGAAACCCACCAACCCAATTTTTTAGGCCAAAATTCACTTGTGTTCATCAATTTTGGAGGAAAAAAATCGGAGAACTGTGACTGAATACGCCCATAACTTTTGACCCAGAAATCGTTGTTGGGCCTATGATATACCAAATCGAAGCTCTTTTAAAGCTCTACAAATCTGGTGGGGTGAAACCCACCAACCTAATTTTTTAGGCCAAAATTCACTAGTTTTCATCAATTTTGGACGGAAAAACCCACCAACCTAATTTTTAATACAAAATTCATAACTTTTCCCGTAAATCAATTTTGGGCCTATAATATAACAAATCGAAACTCTTTCAAAGCTCTACAAATATGGTGCGGCAAAAGCCACTAACCGAATTTTTTAGGGCAAAATTCACTTGTTCTCATCAGTTTTGGTGGAAAAAAATCGGAGAACTGGGCCTATAATATAACAAATTTGGCCCGTAAATCGTCTTTATAATATACCAAATTGAAGTTCTTTCAAAGCTCTACAAATCTGGCGGGGCAAGGCCCACCAACCAAAATTTTTACGGCAGAATTCACGTGTTTTCATCAGTTTTGGACGAAAAAAATCGGAGAACTGTGAGTGAATATGGCCATAACTATTGACCCAGAAATCGTTGCTGGGCCTATAATATATCAAATCGAAGCACTTTTATAGCTCTACAAATCTGGTTTGGAAAAACCCACCAACCCAATTTTTTAGGCCAAAATTTTCTTGTTTTCATCGGTTTTGGAGGAAAAAAATCAGAGATCTGTGACTGAATACGGCCATAACTTTTGACCCAGAAATCGTTGCTGGGTCTATAATATACCAAATCGAAGCTCTTTTAAAGCTCTACAAATCTGGAGGGGCGAAGCTCGCCAGCCCAAATTTTTAGGCGAAAATTCACGTGTTTTCATCAGTTTTGGAGGAAAAAAATCGGAACTGTGGATCAATACTGCTATAACTTTTGACCTAGAAATCGTCATTGGGCCTATAATACACTAAATCGAAGCTCTTTTAAAGCCCTTCAAATTTGGCGGGGCAAAAGCCCACCAACCAAACTTTTAGGCCAAGATTCACGGGTTTTCATCTGTTTGGGAGGAAAACAAACGAAGAACTGTGACTGAATACGGCCAAAACTTTTGACCCAGAAATCGTTGCTGGGCCTATAATATACCAAATCGAAGCTTTTTTAAAGGTCTACAAATCTGGTGGGGCAAAGCCCACCAACCCAATTTTTTAGGACAAAATTCAGTTCTTTTCATCAATTTTGGAGGAATAAAATCGGAGAACTGTGACTGAATACGGCCATAACGATTGACCCAGAAATCGTTGTTGGGCCTATAATATATCAAATCGAAGCACTTTTAAAGCTCTACAAATCTGGTTTGGCAAAACCCACCAACCCAATTTTTTAGGCAAAAATTTTCTTGTTTTCATCGGTTTTGGAGGAATAAAAATCGGAGATCTGTGACTGAATACGGCCATAACTTTTGACCCAGAAATCGTTGCTGGGCATATAATATACCAAATCGAAGCTCTTTGAAAGCCCTACAAATTTGGCGGGGCGAAACCCAGCAGCCCAATTTTTTAGGCCAAACTAAACTTGTTTTCATCAATTTTGGAGGAAAAAACTGGTAGAACTGTGATTGAATACGACCCTAACTTTTGACCCAGACATCGTTGCTGGGCAAATAATATACCAAATCGAAGCTCTTTTAAGGCCCTACAAATCTGGATGGGCAAAGCCCACCAACCCAATTTTTTAGGCCAAAATTCCCTTGTTTTTTTTTTTTTGGAGGAAAAAAATCGGTGAACTGTGACTGAATACGGCCATAACTTTTGATCCAGAAATCGTTGCTGGGCCTATAGCATACAAAATCGAAGCACTTTTGAAGACCTACAAATTTTGCGGGGCGAAGGCCACCTACCCAATTTTTTAGGCAAAAAATCACATGTTTTCACTAGTTTTGGAGGAAAAAAATCGAAGAACTGTGACTGAATACGGCCATAACTTTTGATCCAGAAATCGTTGATGGGCCTATTATATACCATATTGAAGCACTTTTAAAGCTCTACAAATCAGGAGGGGCAAAACTCACCAACCAAATCTTTTAGGCCAAAATTCTCTTATTTTCATCAGTTTAAGTGGAAAAAAATCGGAGAGCTGTGACTGAATACGGCCATCACTTTTGACCTAGAAATCGTTGCTGGACCTATAATATCCCAAATCGAAGCTCATTTAAAGCTCTGCAAATCCGGCGGGGCAAATCCCACCAACCAAAAATTTTAGGCCAAAATTCACGTGTTTTCATCAGTTTTGGAGGAAAAAAATTAGAGAACTGTGACGGAATACGGACAAAACTTTTGATGCAGAAATCGTTGCTGGGCCTATAATACACTAAATCAAAGCTCTTTTAAAGTCCTACAAATCTGGCGGGGCAAAGCCCACCAACCCAACTTTTTAGGCCAAGATTCACATGTTTTCATCTGTTTGGGAGGAAAACAATCAAAGAACTGTGGATGAATCTGACCATAACTTTTGACCCGTAAATCGTTCTTTGGGCCTATAATATACCAAATCGAAGCACTTTTAAAGCTCTACAAATCCGGCGGGGCGAAGCCCACCAACCAAATTTTTTAGACCAAAATTCACGTGTTTTCATCAGTTTTAGCGGAAAAAATCGGAGAACTGTGACTGAATACGGCCATAACTTTTGACCCAGAAATTGTTGCTGGGCCTATAATATACCAAATCGAAGCACTTTTAAAGCCCTACAAATTTGGCGGGGCGAAACCCACCAACCCAATTTTTTAAGCTAAAATTCACTTGTGTTCATCAATTTTGGAGGAAAAAAATCAAGAACCGTGACTGAATACGACCATAACTTTTGACCCAGAAATCGTTGTTGGGCCTATAATATACCAAATCGAAGCTCTTTTAAAGCTCTACAAATTTGGTGGGGCGAAACCCACCAACCCAATTTTTTAGGCCAAAATTCAGTAGTTTTCATCAATTTTGGACGGAAAAAATCGGAGAACTGTGACTGAATACGACCATAACTTTTGACCCAGAAATCGTTACTGGGCCTATAATATACCAAATCGAAGCTCTTTTAAAGCTCTACAAATATGGTGCGGCAAAACCCACCAACCGAATTTTTTTGGGCAAAATTCACTTGTTTTCATCAGTTTTGGAGGAAAAAAATCAAAGACCTGTAACTGAATACGGCCATAACTTTTAACCCATAAATTGTTGCTGGGCCTATAATATACGAAATCGAAGCTCTTTTAAAGCTCTACAAATCCGGCGGTGCGAAGCCCGCCAACCCAAATTATTAGGCGAAAATGCACGTGTTTTCATCAGTTTTGGAGGAAAAAAATCGGAGAACTGTGACTGAATACGGCCATAACTTTTATCCCAGAAATCGTTGTTGGGCCTATAATACACAAAATGAAAGCTCTTTTAAAGCCCTACAAAACTGGCGGGTCAAAGCCCACCAACCCAACTTTTTAGGCCAAGATTCACGTGTTTTCATCTGTTTGGGAGGAAAACAATCGAAGAACTGTGACAGAATACGGCCATAACTTTTGACCCAGAAATCGTTGCTGGGCCTATAATATACCAAATCGAAGCTCTTTTAAAGCTCTACAAATTTGGCGGGGCGAAACCCAGCAGCCCAATTTTTTAGGCCAAACTAAACTTGTTTTCATCAATTTTGGAGGAAAAAACTCGGAGAACTGTGATTGAATACGGCCATAACTTTTGACCCAGAAATCGTTGCTGGGCAAATAATATACCAAATCGAAGCTCTTTTAAAGCCTTACAAATTTGGCGGGGCAAAACCCACCAACCCAATTTTTTAGGCCAAAATTCGCTTGTGTTCATCAATTTTGGAGGAAAAAAATCGGAGAACTGTGACTGAATACGACCATAACTTTTGAACCAGAAATTGTTGTTGGGCCTATGATATACCAAATCGAAGCTCTTTGAAAGCTCTACAAATCTGGTGGGGCGAAACCCACCAACCTAATTTTTTAGGCCAAAATTCACTAGTTTTCATCAATTTTGGACGGAAAAAATCAGAGAACTGTGACTGAATACGGCCATAACTTTTGACCCAGAAATCGTTACTGGGCCTATAATATACCAAATCGAAGCTCTTTTAAAGATCTACAAATCTGGTGCGGCAAAACCCACTAACCGAATTTTTTAGGGCAAAATTCACTTGTTTTCATCAGTTTTGGAGGAAAAAAATCAGAGACGTGTAACTGAATACGACCATAACTTTTAACCCAGAAATCGTTGCTGGGCTTATAATATACGAAATTGAAGTTCTTTTAAAGCTCTACAAATCCGGCGGGGCAATGCCCAACAACCCAAATTTTTAGGGCAAAATTCACGTCTTTTCATCAGTTTTGGAGGAAAAAAATCGGAGAACTGTGACTGAATACGGCCATAACTATTGACCCAGAAATCGTTGTTGGGCCTATAATATATCAAATCGAAGCACTTTTAAAGCTCTTCAAATCTGGTTTGGCAAAACCCACCAACCCAATTTTTTAGGCAAAAATTTTCTTGTTTTCATCGGTTTTGGAGGAATAAAAATCGAGATCCGTGGATCAATCTGGCCATAACTTTTGACCCGTAAATCGTTCTTGGGCATATAATATACCAAATCGAAGCTCTTTGAAAGCACTACAAATCTGGCAAGCAAAGCCCACCAACCCAATTTTTAGGCCAAAATTCCCTTGTTTTTTTTTTTTTTTTTTTTTTTTCGGAGGAAAAAAATCGGTGAATCAGAATCGAATACGGCCATAACTTTTGATCCAGAAAACGTTGCTGGGCCTATAGTATACAAAATCGAAGCACTTTTGAAGCCCTACAAATCTTGCGGGGCGAAGGGCACCTACCCAATTTTTTAGGCAAAAATTCACATGTTTTCACTAGTTTTGGAGGAAAAAAATCGGAGAACTGTGACTGAATACAGCCATAACTTTTGATCCAGAAATCGTTGATGGGCCTATTATATACCATATTAAAGCACTTTTAAAGCTCTTCAAATCAGGACGGGCAAAACTCACCCACCAAATCTTTTAGGCCAAAATTCCCTTTTTTCATCAGTTTAAGAGGAAAAAAATCGGAGAGCTGTGACTGAATACGGCAATCACTTTTGACCTAGAAATCGTTGCTGGACCTATAATATCCCAAATCGAAGCTCATTTAAAGCTCTACAAATCCGGCGGAGCAAATCCCACCAACCAAAAATTTTAGGCCAAAATTCACGTGTTTTCATCAGTTTTGGAGGAAAAAAATTAGGGAACTGTGACGGAATACGGACAAAACATTTGATGCGGAAATCGTTGCTGGGCCTATAATACACTAAATCAAAGCTCTTTTAAAGTCCTACAAATCTGGCGGGGCAAAGCCCACCAACCCAACTTTTTAGGCCAAGATTCACATGTTTTCATCTGTTTGGGAGGAAAACAATCAAAGAACTGTGACTGAATACGGCCATAACTTTTGACCCAGAAATCGTTGCTGGGCCTATAATATACCAAATCAAGCACTTTTAAAGCTCTACAAATCCGTAGGGGCGAAGCCCACCAACCAAATTTTTAGGCCAAAATTCACGTGTTTTCATCGGTTTTAGCGGAAAAAATCGGAGAACTGTGACTGAATACGCCATAACTTTTGACCCATAAATTGTTGTTGGGCCTATAATATACCAAATCGAAGCACTTTTAAAGCCCTACAAATTTGGCGGGGCGAAACCCACCAACCCAATTTTTTAGGCCAAAATTCACTTGTGTTCATCAATTTTGGAGGAAAAAAATCGGAGAACTGTGACTGAATACGACCATAACTTTTGACCCAGAAATCGTTGCTGGGCCTATGATATACAAAATCGAAGCTCTTTTAAAGCTCTACAAATCAGGCGGGGCAAAGCCCTCCAACCCAATTTTGTAGGCCAAAATTCACTTGTTTTCATGAGTTTTGGAGGAAAAAAATCGGAGAACTGCGACAGAATACGGCCATAACTTTTGACCTAGAAATTGTTGGTTGGCATATAATATACCAAATCGAAGCACTTTTAAAGTCAGACAAAATCATGGGGTCAAAGCCCACCATCCCAATTTTTTTTAGGCCAAAATTCACTTGTTTTCATCGGTTTTGGAGGAAAAAAAATCAGAGAATTGTGACCGAATAATAATCGTTGATAACTTTTGACCCAGAATCGTGATCGGGCCTATGATATACCAAATCAAAGCTATTTTAAAGGTCTACAAATATGGTGCGGCAAAAGCCCACCAACCCAATTTTTTTGGGCCAAAATTCACTTGTTTTCATCAATTTTGGAGGAAAAAAATTGGAAAGACAATAGAACTTTTGACCCGTAAATCATACGGGCCTAGAATATAACTTTTTTAAAACCTATAAATTGTTGTTGGGCCTTTTTAGGGCAAAATTCACTTGTTTTCAATTTTGAGGAAAAAAAATCTTTAAAGAATACGGCCATAACTTTTAACCCATAAATTGTTGCTTTGGGCCTATAATATACCAAATCGAAGCTCTTTAATGTTTCAAAACCGGCGGGGCGAAGCCCGCCAACCCAAATTTTTAGTCGAAAATGCACGTGTTTTCATCGACCGCTTTGAGGAAAAAAATCGGAGAACTGTGGATCAATACGGCCATAACTTTTAACCCGTAAATCGTTGTTAGGCCTATAATACACAAAATGAAAGCTCTTTTAAAGCCCTACAAAACTGGCGGGTCAAAGCCCACCAACCCAACTTTTTAGGCCAAGATTCACGTGTTTTCATCTTTGGGAGGAAAACAATCAAGAACCGTGGATGAATACGGCCATAACTTTTGACCCGTAAATCGTTCTTTGGGCCTATAATATACCAAATCGAAGCTCTTTTAAAGGTCTACAAATTTGGTGGGCAAAACCCACCAACCCAATTTTTAGGACAAAATTCAAACTTTTTTCATCAATTTTGGAGGAAAAAAATAGGAGAACTGTGGATTGAATACGGCCATAACTTTTGACCCGTAAATTGTTCTTTGGGCCTATAATATACCAAATCGTAGCTCTTTTAAAGCTCTACAAATTTGGTGGGGTGAAAACCCACCAACCCAATTTTTTAGGCCAAAAATTCACTTGTTTTCATCAATTTTGGAGGAAAAAAATCGAGAACTGTGGATGAATACGACCATAACTTTTGACCCAGAAATTGTTGTTGGGCCTATGATATACCAAATCAAAGCTCTTTTAAAGCTCCACAAATCCGTGGGGGAAAACCCCAATCCAACCAAAATTCATTTTTTCAGGCCAAAAATTCACTAGTTTTCATCAATTTTTGGAGGAAAAAAATCGGAGAAAGCTCTGTGAATCGGCGGCTACGCCCATAACTTTTGACCCGTAAAAAAAAAATCGTTCTTGGGCCTATAATATACCAAAATCGAAGCTCTTTTAAAAATCTACAAATGTGGGGCAAAACCCCCCACCAACCAAATTTTTTAGGCCAAAATTCACTTGTTTTCATCTGTTTGGGAGGAAAAAAAACGAAGAACGTGTGGATCGAATACGACCATAACTTTTGACCCGTAAATCGTTCTTTGGCCTATAATATACCAAATCGAAGTTTTTTAAAGGTCTACAAATCCGGTGGGGCAAAGCCCACCAACCCAAATTTTTAGGGCAAAATTCACGTCTTTTCATCAGTTTTGGAGGAAAAAAATCGGAGAACTGTGACTGAATACGGCCATAACTATTGACCCAGAAATCGTTGTTGGGCCTATAATATATCAAATCGAAGCACTTTTAAAGCTCTTCAAATCTGGTTTGGCAAAACCCACCAACCCAATTTTTTAGGCAAAAATTTTCTTGTTTTCATCGGTTTTGGAGGAATAAAAATCAGAGATCTGTGACTGAATACGGCCATAACTTTTGACCCAGAAATCGTTGCTGGGCATATAATATACCAAATCGAAGCTCTTTGAAAGCACTACAAATCTTGCTGGGCAAAGCCCACCAACCCAATTTTTTAGGCCAAAATTCCCTTGTTTTTTTTTTTTTTTTTTTTTTTTTTTTTGGAGGAAAAAAATCGGTGAACTGTGACTGAATACGGCCATAACTTTTGATCCAGAAATCGTTGCTGGGCCTATAGTATACAAAATCGAAGCACTTTTGAAGCCCTACAAATCTTGCGGGGCGAAGGGCACCTACCCAATTTTTTAGGCAAAAATTCACATGTTTTCACTAGTTTTGGAGGAAAAAAATCGGAGAACTGTGACTGAATACAGCCATAACTTTTGATCTAGAAATCGTTGATGGGCCTATTATATACCATATTGAAGCACTTTTAAAGCTCTTCAAATCAAGAGGGGCAAAACTCACCCACCAAATCTTTTAGGCCAAAATTCTCTTGTTTTCATCAGTTTAAGAGGAAAAAAATCGGAGAGCTGTGACTGAATACGGCAATCACTTTTGACCTAGAAATCGTTGCTGGAGCTATAATATCCCATATCGAAGCTCATTTAAAGCTCTACAAATCCGGCGAAGCAAATCCCACCAACCAAAAATTTTAGGCCAAAATTCACGTGTTTTCATCAGTTTTGGAGGAAAAAAATTAGGGAACTGTGACGGAATACGGACAAAACATTTGATGCGGAAATCGTTGCTGGGCCTATAATACACTAAATCAAAGCTCTTTTAAAGTCCTACAAATCTGGCGGGGCAAAGCCCACCAACCCAACTTTTTAGGCCAAGATTCACGTGTTTTCATCTGTTTGGGAGGAAAACAATCAAAGAACTGTGACTGAATACGGCCATAACTTTTGACCCAGAAATCGTTGCTGGGCCTATAATATACCAAATCGAAGCACTTTTAAAGCTCTACAAATCCGGCGGGGCGAAGCCCACCAACCAAATTTTTTAGGCCAAAATTCACGTGTTTTCATCAGTTTTAGTGGAAAAAATCGGAGAACTGTGACTGAATACGGCCATAACTTTTGACCCATAAATTGTTGTTGGGCCTATAATATACCAAATCGAAGCACTTTTAAAGCCCTACAAATTTGGCGGGGCGAAACCCACCAACCCAATTTTTTAGGCCAAAATTCACTTGTGTTCATCAATTTTGGAGGAAAAAAATCGGAGAACTGTGACTGAATACGACCATAACTTTTGACCCAGAAATCGTTGCTGGGCCTATGATATACAAAATCGAAGCTCTTTTAAAGCTCTACAAATCAGGCGGGGCAAAGCCCTCCAACCCAATTTTGTAGGCCAAAATTCACTTGTTTTCATGAGTTTTGGAGGAAAAAAATCGGAGAACTGCGACTGAATACGGCCATAACTTTTGACCTAGAAATTGTTGGTTGGCATATAATATACCAAATCGAAGCACTTTTAAAGTCAGATAAATCAAGGGGGTCAAAGCCCACATCCCAATTTTTTAGGCCAAAATTCACTTGTTTTCATCAGTTTTGGAGGAAAAAAATCAGAGAATTGTGACTGAATACGGCCATAACTTTTGACCCTGAAATCGTAACTGGGCCTATGATATACCAAATCAAAGCTATTTTAAAGCTCTACAAATCCGGCGTTTCAAAGCCACCAACCCATGTTTTTAGGCCAAAATTCACTAGTTTTCATCAATTTTGGACGGAAAAAATCGGAGAACTGTGACTGAATACGGCCATAACTTTTGACCCAGAAATCATTACTGGGCCTAGAATATACGAAATCGAAGCTCTTTTAAAACTCTACAAATATGGTGCGGCAAAACCCACCAACCGAATTTTTTAGGGCAAAATTCACTTGTTTTCATCAGTTTTGGAGGAAAAAAATCAGAGACCTGTAACTGAATACGGCCATAACTTTTAACCCATAAATTGTTGCTGGGCCTATAATATACCAAATCAAAGCTCTTTTAATGCTCTACAAATCCGGCGGGGCGAAGCCCGCCAACCCAAATTTTTAGGCGAAAATGCACGTGTTTTCATCAGTTTTGGAGGAAAAAAATCGGAGAACTGTGACTGAATACGGCCATAACTTTTAACCCAGAAATCGTTGCTAGGCCTATAATACACAAAATGAAAGCTCTTTTAAAGCCCTACAAATCTGGCGGGGCAAAGCCCACCAGCCCAACTTTTTATGCCAAGATGCACGTGTTTTCATCTGTTTGGGAGGAAAACAATCGAAGAACTGTGACTGAATACGGCCATAACTTTTGACCCAGAAATCGTTGCTGGGCCTATAATATACCAAATCGAAGCTCTTTTAAAGGTCTACAAATCTGGTGGAGCAAAACCCACCAACCCAATTTTTTAGGACAAAATTCACTTCTTTTCATCAATGTTGGAGGAAAAAAATAGGAGAACTGTGGCTGACTACGGCCATAACTTTTGACCCAGAAATTGTTGCTGGGCCTATAATATACCAAATCGTAGCTCTTTTAAAGCTCTACAAATCAGGTGGGGTGAAAGTCACCAACCCAAATTTTTTAGGATAAAATACAGTTGTTTTTATCGGGCCAGGTGGGATAAAATCGGAACTGTGGGTTGAATACTGGCCATAACTTTTGACCAAGAAATCGTTACTGGGCCAATGATATACCAAATCAAAGCTCTTTTAAAGCTCCACAAATCCGGCAGGTCAAAGCCCACCAATCCAAATTTTTAGGCCAAAATTCACGTGTTTTCATCAGTTTTGGAGGAAAAAATTCGGAGAACTGTGACTGAATACGGCCATAGCTTTTGATCCATAAATTGTTGCTGGGCCTGTAATATACCAAATCGAAGCTCTTTTAAAGCTCTACAAATCCGGAGGGGCGAAGCTCGCCTGCCCAAATTTTTAGGCAAAAATTCACGTGTTTTCATCAGTTTTGGAGGAAAAAAATCGGAGAACTGTGACTGAATACGGCTATAACTTTTGACCTAGAAATCGTCGCTGGGCCTATAATACACTAAATCGAAGCTCTTTTAAAGCCCTGCAAATTTGGCGGGGCAAAGCCCACCAACCAAACTTTTTAGGCCAAGATTCACGTGTTTTCATCTGTTTGGGAGGAAAACAAACGAAGAACTGTGACTGAATACGGCCAAAACTTTTGACCCAGAAATCGTTGCTGGGCCTATAATATACCAAATCGAAGCTTTTTTAAAGGTCTACAAATCTGGTGGGGCAAAGCCCACCAACCCAATTTTTTAGGACAAAATTCAGTTCTTTTCATCAATTTTGGAGGAATAAAATCGGAGAATCAGGATTGAATACGGCCATAACTTTTTGACCCGTAAATCGTTGTTGGGCCTATAATATATCAAATCGAAGCTCTTTTAAAGCTCTACAAATCCGGTTTGGGTCAAAGCCCACCAACCCATATTTTTTTAGGTCAAAATTTTCTTGTTTTCATCGGTTTTGGAGGAAAAAAAATCGGAGAACTGTGGATCTGAATACGGCCATAACTTTTGACCCGTAAATCGTTCTTTGGGCAATAATAATATACCAAATCGAAGCTCTTTGAAAGCTCTTTTAAAGCCCTAGAAAATTTTTTAGGCCAAAATTCCTTTGTTTTTTTTTTTTTTTTTTTTTTTTTTTGAGGAAAAAATCGGTGAATCCCACCAACCCAAACTTTTTCCGTAAATCGTTCTTTGGGCAAAATAAAAATCTTGTTTTCAAATCTTAGGGCGAAAGGCACCTTTTTTTAGGAAAAATTCACATGTTTTCACTAAAAAAAAATCGGAGAACTATGACCGAATATCTAGAAATCGTTGATAACTTTTATATACCATATTGAAATTTAAAGCTCTTCAAATCCTATAAAATACCCACCAAATCTTTTAGGCCAAAATTCTCTTGTTTTTAAGAGGAAAAAAAATGAAGTCAGACCTAGAAATCTCGGCAATCACTTTTGACCTAAAAATGGTGGGGAGCTAAAACCCACCAAAATCCGAATTTTTTTAGGCCAAAATTCACGTGTTTTCATCGCTTTTGGAGGAAAAAAATCGGAGAACTGTGACTGAATACAGCCATAACTTTTGACCCAGAAATCGTTGCTGGGCCTATAATACACTAAATCAAAGCTCTTTTAAAGTCCTACAAATCTGGCGGGGCAAAGCCCACCAACCCAACTTTTTAGGCCAAGATTCACGTGTTTTCATCTGTTTGGGAGGAAAACAATCAAAGAACTGTGACTGAATACGGCCATAACTTTTGACCCAGAAATCGTTGCTGGGCCTATAATATACCAAATCGAAGCACTTTTAAAGCTCTACAAATCCGGCGGGGCGAAGCCCACCAACCAAATTTTTTAGGCCAAAATTCACGTGTTTTCATCAGTTTTAGTGGAAAAAATCGGAGAACTCGTGGATCAAATCTGGCCATAACTTTTGACCCATAAATTGTTGTTGGGCCTATAATATACCAAATCGAAGCACTTTTAAAGCCCTACAAATTTGGCGGGGCGAAACCCACCAACCCAATTTTTTAGGCCAAAATTCACTTGTGTTCATCAATTTTGGAGGAAAAAAATCGGAGAACTGTGACTGAATACGACCATAACTTTTGACCCAGAAATCGTTGCTGGGCCTATGATATACAAAATCGAAGCTCTTTTAAAGCTCTACAAATCAGACGGGGCAAAGCCCTCCAACCCAATTTTGTAGGCCAAAATTCACTTGTTTTCATGAGTTTTGGAGGAAAAAATCGAGAATCATGGATGAATCTGACCATAACTTTTGACCTAGAAATTGTTGGTTGGCATATAATATACCAAATCGAAGCACTTTTAAAGTCAGACAAATCTCATGGGGTCAAAGCCCACCATCCCAATTTTTTAGGCCAAAATTCACTTGTTTTCATCAGTTTTGGAGGAAAAAAATCAGAGAATTGTGACTGAATACGGCCATAACTTTTGACCCAGAAATCGTAACTGGGCCTATGATATACCAAATCAAAGCTATTTTAAAGCTCTACAAATCCGGCGTTTCAAAGCCCACCAACCCATGTTTTTTAGGCCAAAATTCACTAGTTTTCATCAATTTTGGACGGAAAAAATCGGAGAACTGTGACTGAATACGGCCATAACTTTTGACCCAGAAATCATTACTGGGCCTAGAATATACCAAATCGAAGCTCCTTTAAAACTCTACAAATCTGGTGCGGCAAAACCCACCAACTGAATTTTTTAGGGCAAAATTCACTTGTTTTCATCAGTTTTGGAGGAAAAAAAATCGAGACACAGAATACGGCCATAACTTTTAACCCATAAATTGTTGTTTTGGCCTATAATATACCAAATCAAAGCTCTTTTAATGCTCTACAAATCCGGCGGGGCGAAGCCCGCCAACCCAAATTTTTAGGCGAAAATGCACGTGTTTTCATCAGTTTTTGGAGGAAAAAAATCGGAGAATCAGGATCGAATACGGCCATAACTTTTAACCCAGAAATCGTTGCTAGGCCTATAATACACAAAATGAAAGCTCTTTTAAAGCCCTACAAATCTGGCGGGGCAAAGCCCACCAGCCCAACTTTTTATGCCAAGATGCACGTGTTTTCATCTGTTTGGGAGGAAAACAATCGAAGAACTGTGACTGAATACGGCCATAACTTTTGACCCAGAAATCGTTGCCGGGCCTATAATATACCAAATCGAAGCTCTTTTTAAGGTCTACAAATCTGGTGGAGCAAAACCCACCAACCCAATTTTTTAGGACAAAATTCACTTCTTTTCATCAATGTTGGAGGAAAAAAATAGGAGAACTGTGGCTGACTACGGCCATAACTTTTGACACAGAAATTGTTGCTGGGCCTATAATATACCAAATCGTAGCACTTTTAAAGCTCTACAAATCAGGTGGGGTGAAAGTCACCAACTGAATTTTTTAGGATAAAATACAGTTGTTTTTATCAGTTTTGGTGGGATAAAATCGGAGAACTGTGGCTGAATACGGCCATAACTTTTGACCAAGAAATCGTTACTGGGCAAATGATATACCAAATCAAAGCTCTTATAAAGCTCCACAAATCCGGCAGGTCAAAGCCCACCAATCCAAATTTTTAGGCCAAAATTCACGTGTTTTCCTTAGTTTTGGAGGAGAAAATTCGGAGAACTGTGACTGAATACGGCCATAGCTTTTGATCCATAAATTGTTGCTGGGCCTGTAATATACCAAATCGAAGCTCTTTTAACGCTCTACAAATCCGGAGGGGCGAAGCCCGCCAGCCCAAATTTTTAGGCGAAAATTCACGTGTTTACATCAGTTTTGGAGGAAAAAAATCGGAGAACTGTGACTGAATACGGCTATAACTTTTGACCTAGAAATCGTCGCTGGGCCTATAATACACTAAATCGAAGCTCTTTTAAAGCCCTGCAAATCTGGCGTGGCAAAGCCCACCAACCAAACTTTTTAGGCCAAGATTCACGTGTTTTCATCTGTTTGGGAGGAAAACAAACGAAGAACTGTGACTGAATACGGCCAAAACTTTTGACCCAGAAATCGTTGCTGGGCCTATAATATACCAAATCGAAGCTTTTTTAAAGGACAACAAATCTGGTGGGGCAAAGCCCACCAACCCAATTTTCTAGGACAAAAGTCAGTTCTTTTCATCAATTTTGGAGGAATATAATCGGAGAACTGTGACTGAATACGGCCATAACTTTTTACCCAGAAATCGTTGCTGGGCCTGGGATATACCAAATCGAAGCTCTTTTAAACCTCTACAAATCCGGTGGGTCATAGCCCACCAACCCATATTTTTAGGTCAAAATTCACGTGTTTTCATCAGTTTTGGAGGAAAAAAATCGGAGAACTGTGACTGAATACAGCCATAACTTGTGACCCAGAAATCGTTGCTGGGTCAATAATATACTAAATCGAAGCTCTTTTAAAGCTCTAGAAATTTAGCGGGGTGAAACCCACCAACCCAATTTTTTAGGCCAAAATAAACTTGTTTTCATCAGTTTTGGAGGAAAAAAATCGGAGAACTATGACTGAATACGGCCATAACTTTTGACCCAGAAATCGTTGCTGGGCCTATAATATACCGAATCGAAGGTCTTTTGAAGCTCTACAAATTTGGTGGGGAAAACCCACCAACCGAATTTTTGAGGTCAAAATTCACGTGTTTTCATCAGTTTTGGAGGAAAAAAATCGGAGAACTGTGACTGAATACAGCCATAACTTTTGACCCAGAAATCGTTGCTGGGCCTATAATATACTAAATCGAAGCTCTTTTAAAGCTCTACAAATTTAGCATGGTGAAACCCACCAACCCAATTTTTTAGGCCAAAATAAACTTGTTTTCATCAGTTTTGGAGGAAAAAAATCGGAGAACTGTGACTGAATACGGCCATAAATTTTGACCCAGAAATCGTTGCTGGACCTATAATATACCGAATCGAAGCTCTTTTGAAGCTCTACAAATCTGGTGGGGCAAAACCCGCCAACCGAATTTTTGAGGACAAAATTCACTCGTTTTCATCAGTTTTGAAGGAATAAAATCGGAGAACTGTGACTGAATACGGCCATAACTGTTGACCAAGAAATCGTTGCTGGGTCTATGATATACCTCATCGAAGCTCTTTTAAAGCTCTACAAATCAGGCGGGGCAAAGCCCAACAACGCAATTTTTTAGGCCAAAATTCGTTGTTTTCATCTGTTTTGGAGAAAAAAATCAGAGAACTGTGACTGAATACGGCCATAACTTTTGACCTAGAAATCGTTGCTTGGCATATAATATACCAAATCGAAGCTCTTTTAAGGCTCTACAAATCCGGCGGTGAAGAGCCCACCATCCCAATTTCTTAGGCCAAAATTCACGTGTTTTCATCAGTTTTGGTGGAAAAAAGTCGGAGAACTGTGACTGAATACGGCCATAACTTTTGGCCCAAAAATCGTTGCCGGACATATAATATACCCAATCGAAGCTCTTTTCGATCTCTACAAATCTGGCGGGGCGAAACTCACTAATCCAATTTTTTAGGCAAAAATTCACTTGTATTCATCAGTTTTGGAGGAATAAAAGTGGAGAACTGTGACTGAATACGACCATAACTTTTGACCAAGAAATCGTTGCTGGGCCTATGATATACCAAATCGAAGCTCTTTTAAAGCTCTACAAATCAGGCGGGGCAAAGCCCACTGTAACACGCTGAAGAATTAATTAAGATTAATTAAGGTAATGAAGATTATTAGTGTGCCTAATCTGATTTAATTAACTGAGTTTAAATGATTCCAAGGTATTTGACTTATTTACAGTAATTTATTTTAATCCGTATGTGTAAAACGCATTCCTCGGATCAATTTTATATTTTACACGCCATTTTCTTTTATTTTTTTTTTCTTTTCTTTTCTTTTTTTTCCTTTTCTTTCATTCATTTCCTTTCCTTCCCTTCCCCTGCACTCTCTCTCTCTCCTTCACTCCCCCTCACTCACTCTCTCTTTCTCTCTCTCATTTTGGTCCCAAATCGAACGGGTTTTGAGCCAAAGAGTGATTTCAAAGAGTTTTCAACATCAAGAGAAGGATTCAAGGTAAGATTACTGAAAGCACCTCTCTTGGATTTCAAGTTTTTCGGATTTAAAACTTATTTTTGGTTCAAAACGGATTTTGATGGATTTTGAGTGAAACTAGGGTAGAAATTGGAGATCTTGGGTTCTTTGGACTTGTTTTAGGACCTAGAACCCGGATCTAGTGGTTGTCCCTTGAGATTTTGTGAATTGGGACTGGATTTGCAGGTTTTTGGACTGATTTCCGTGAGTTTTCGCGAACTGGAGATGTCCACCGGTCGACCAATGCGATCGACTGGATTTCGTTGAGGCCACCACCGATCGACCGGACGACGATAACTTGCACACCACCGGCCGACCGGTGGTGATGCACTCCTCCTCTCCCGGTCGACCGGTGTACACGGGTTTTGACCCTGTTTAAATCAAAATTGTCGTTTTGACCCTTGTTTTTTTGGGAGAACCCAAATTAGCTTCATTTGGGGACTTGGGATGAAGGGATTAGTATCCTTAATCCCCGATTTGATATTTAAAACCCTTGGAATGGAATTTGAACATGAAAATTGATTAGGGCACACTAATTGGAAAATCTTGGAATATGATTGAGATTGGATTACTTTAGGACCGAGGATTGATCCTAAGGTGTTATCTTGTATCGATGCTCACCAACCCAATTTTGGATTCAGATCAAGGGGCTTGAGGAAGCGGAAGCCGGAAAAGGGCAACGCTTAGTCCCGTTTTGATTGTGCGAGGTAGGATTTCTATCCCTTTTCCTTGTGAGCCTGTTTTCAAAGAAGATTTTGGCCTTGAAAATGTTTTAAAAAATCGAAAGGGATTGGTTTGCGAAAGAAAAACGCTTTTAAAAACCATGGCTTGTTAGTTTATGGAAATCCTTGGCTTGTCCTGTCCATGGAATCCATAGCTTGTCTAGTCATGGAACCTCATGGCTTGTTCACCATGGGGCCCGCGGCTTGAGTAGTTCGTGGGGTCTTATGAACGATTTCATAATGTTAAACGGATGATTTCTTAAGATAAGAGATCTTGTGAACTGGTAATAGAGTCTATTGTCAGAAGCCTAGATAGGATGCGGAGAGTGCATCCTTTGGGGTAAACCGAAACCGTCCCGGTAGGCGAGGCGCTTTTGGTGAGGTGAGTAATTTGTACTAATTATCAAATCGAAGCCCTTTAACATGGATTATTTATTGTTATATTTCTTTTTTTAGAAAAAGGATGTGAGGCTCCTACTGGAGGAAAAAATTGAATGTCTTATTTATTTTATTATCGCACTTATTCATTTATTCATTTATTTTATTTATTTCAAATTATATTCTACTAGGCCTTTCGCTCATGTTTCAAATGTTTAAACCCCTCCCAGGAGATTCGAGGAGCGGTGCATCGTAGCTGAGTGGTGCTACGGATTGAGCAAGTGAGGATCGTGTTATCCTCTTGAGCAAATGTAACAAATTTGAGAAATTCTGTAAACTTTACTAATATTCGGATTTACTAGACTGTGGATGATGTCTGATGCAATTGTTTATTTACCTGAACATGTATGTACGATATTGTATGTCCTGTGGGGTGGAGCCCTGTGTGTCAGAGGCTCCTGGAGTATGTAATTTATTCATATTTTAATGCAGTTAAGTGTGGGACCCGGTTGGGGATCTGCTTTATTAATCCCTAATCGAGCTCCACATCACCCACCCCGTTTGGGGGGCGTGACACCCACCAACCAAATTTTTCACGCCAAAATTCACTTGTTTTCATAAATTTTGGAGGAAAAAAATCGGAGAACTGTGACTGAATACGGCCATAACTTTTGACCTAGAAATCGTTGGTTGGCATATAATATACCAAATCGAAGCTCTTTTAAAGCTTTACAAATCCGGCGGGGCAAAGCCCACCATCCCAATTTTTTAGGCCAAAATTCACGTGTTTTCATCAGTTTTGGAGGAAAGAAATCGGAGAACTGTGACTGAATACAGCCATAACTTTTGACCCAGAAATCGTTGCTGGGCCTATAATATACAAAATTGAAGCTCTTTTAAAGCTCTACAAATCTGGTGGTGCAAAAGTCACCAACTGAATTTTTTAGGACAAAATTCATATGTTTTCATCAGTTTTGGAGGGATAAAATCGGAGAACTGTGACTGAATACGGCCATAACTTTTGACCCAGAAATCGTTGCTGGGCCTATGATATACCAAATCGAAGCTCTTTTAAAGCTCTACAAATCCGGCGGGTCAAAGCCCACCAACCCAAATTTTTAGGCCAAAATTCACGTGTTTTCATCAGTTTTGGAGAAATAAAATCGGAGAATTGTGACTGAATACGGCCATAACTTTTTAGCCATAAATCGTTGCTGGGACCTATAATATACCAAATCGAAGCACTTTTAAAGCTCTACAAATTTGGCGGGACGAAACCCACCAACCCAATTTTTTAGGCCAAAATAAACTTGTTTTCATCAGTTTTGGAGGAAATAATTCAGAGAACTTTGAACGAATATAGCCACAACTTTTGACCCAGAAATCGTTGCTGGGCCTATAATATACCAAATCGAAGCTCTTTTGAATCTCTACAAATCTGGTGGGGCAAAACCCACCAACCAAATTTTTTAGGACAAAATTCACTAGTTTTCATCAGTTTTGAAGGAATAAAATCGAAGAACTGTGACTGAATACGGCCATAAGTTTTGACCAAGAAATCATGCCTGGGCCTATGATATACCACATCGAAGCTCTTTTAAAGCTCTACAAATCCTGCGGGTCAAAGCCCACCAACCCAAATTATTAGGCCAAAATTCACGTGTTTTCATTAGTTTTGCAGGAAAAAAATCGGAGAACTGTGACGGAATACGGCCATAACTTTTGACCAAGAAATCGTTGCCGGGCCTATAATATACCAAATCGAAGCTCCTTTAAAGCTCTACAAATTCGGTGGGTGGAAACCCAGCAACCCAATATTTTAGGCCAATATAAACTTGTTTTCATCAGTTTTGGAGGAAAAAACTCGGAGAACTGTGAGTGAATACGGCCATAACTTTTGACCCAAAAATCGTTGCTGGGCCTATAATATAACAAATCGAAGCTCTTTTAATGCTCTAAAAAACTGGTGGGGCAAAACCCACCAACTGAATTTTTTAGGACAAAATTCACTTGTTTTCATCAATTTTTGAGGGATAAAATCGGAGAACTGTGACTGAATACGGCCATAACTTTTGACCCAGAAATCGTTGCTGGGTCTATAATATACCAAATCGAAGCTCTTTTAAAGCTCTACCAATTTGGCGGGGCAAAACCCAGCAACCCAATTTTGTAGGCCAAAATAAACTTGTTTTCATCAATTTTGGAGGAAAAAACTCGGAGAACTGTGACTGAATACGGCCATAGCTTTTGACCCAGAAATCGTTGCTGGGCTTATAATATAAAAAATCGAAGCTCTTTTAAAGCTCTACAAATCTAGTGGGGCAAAACCCGCCAACCGAATTTTTTAGGAAAAATTCACTAGTTTTCATCAGTTTTGGAGGGATAAAATCGGAGAACTGTGACTGAATACGGCCATAACTTTTGACGAAGAAATCGTTGCTGGGCTATGATATACCAAATCGAAGCTCTTTTAAAGCTCTACAAATCAGGCGGCGCAAAGCCCTCCAACCCAAATTTTTAGGCCAAAATTCACGTGTTTTCATCTGTTTTGGAGGAAAAAAATCGGAGAACTGTGATTGAATACGGCCATAACTTTTGACCCAGATACCGTTGCTGGGCCAATAATATAACAAATCGAAGCTATTTTAAAGCTTTACAAATCTGGTGGGGCAAAACCCACCAACCGAATTTTTTAAGGCAAAATTCACTTGTTTTCATCAGTTTTGGAGGAAAGAAATCGTAGAACTGTGACTAAATACGGCCATAACTTTTGACCAAGAAATCGTTGCTGGGCCTATGATATAGCAAATCGAAGCTCTTTTAAAGCTATACAAATCCGGCGGGGCAAAGCCCACCAACCCATATTTTTAGGGCAAAATTCACGTGTTTTCATCAGTTTTGGAGGAAAAAAGTTGAAGAACTGTGATTGAATACGGCCATAACTTTTGACCTAGAAATCGTTGCTGGGCCAATAATATACCAAATCGAAGTTCTTTTAAAGCTCTACAAATCAGGCGGGGCAAAGCCCTCCAACCCAATTTTGTAGGCCAAAATTCACTTGTTTTCATGAGTTTTGGAGGAAAAAAATCGGAGAACTGCGACTGAATAAGGCCATAACTTTTGACCTAGAAATTGTTGGTTGGCATATAATATACCAAATCGAAGCACTTTTAAAGCTCTACAAATCTGGCGGGTCAAAGCCCACCATCCCAAATTTTTAGGCCAAAATTCACGTGTTTTCATCAGTTTTGGAGGAAAAAAATCAGAGAATAGTGACTGAATACGGCCATAACTTTTAACCCAGAAATCGTAACTGGGCTTATGATATACCAAATCGAAGCTATTTTAAAGCTCTACAAATCCGGCGTTTCAAAGCCCACCAACCCAAGTTTTTAGGCCAAAATTCACGTGTTTTCATCAGTTTTGGAGGAAAAAAATCAGACAACTGTGACTTAATACGGCCATAACTTTTGAGCCAGAAATCGTTGTTGGGCCTATAATAAACCAAATCGAAGCTCTTTTAAGGCTCTACAAATTTGGCGGGGCGAAACCCACCAACCCAATTTTTTAGGCCAAAATAAACTTATTTTCATCAGTTTTGGAGGAAAAAATTCAGAGAACTGTGACTGAGTACGTCCACAACTTTTGACCTAGAAATAGTTGCTAGGCATATAATAGATCAAATCGAAGCTCTTTTAAAGCTCTACAAATCTGGGGGGGCAAAACCCACCAACCGAATTTTTTAGCATAAAATTCACTCGTTTTCATCAGTTTTGAAGGAATAAAATCGGAGAACTGTGACTGAATACGGCGATTACTTTTGACCTAGAAATCGTTGGTTGGCATATAATACGCCAAGTCGAAGCTCTACAAATCTGGCGGGGCAAAGCCCACCATCCTAATTTTTGAGGCCAAAATTCACGTTTTTTCATCAGTTTTGGAGGAAAAAAAACAGAGAACTGTGACTGAATACGGCCACAACTTTTGACCCAGAAATCGTTGCTGGGCCTATAATATACCAAATTGAAACACCTTTAAAACTCTACAAATCTGGGGCAAAGTCACCAACTGAATTTTTTAGGACAAAATTCATATGTTTTCACCAGTTTTGGAGGGATAAAATCGGAGAACTGTGACTGAATACGGCCATAACTCTTGACCCAGAAATTGTTGCTGGGCCTATGATATATCAAATCGAAGCACTTTTAAAGCTCTAAAAATCAGGCGGGGCAAAGCCCTCCAACCCAATTTTTTAGGCCAAAATTCACTTGTTTTCATCAGTTTTGGCGGAAAAAAATCGGAGAACTGCGACTGAATACGGCCATAACTTTTGACCTAGAAATCGTTGGTTGGCCGATAATATACCAAATCGAAGCTCTTTTAAAGCTCTACAAATCCGGCAGGGCAAAGCCCATCATCCCAATTTTTTAGGCCAAAATTCACGTGTTTTCATCAGTTTTGGAGGAAAAAAATCGGAGAATTGTGGCTGAAGGCGGTCATAACTTTTAACCCAGAAATCGTTGCTGGGCCTATAATATACAAAATTGAAGCTCTTTTAAAGCACTACAAATCCGGCGTTTCAAAGCCCACCAACCCAAGTTTTTAGGCCAAGATTCACGTGTTTTGATCTGTTTTGGAGGAAAAAAATCGGAGAACTGTGATTGAATACGGCCATAACTTTTGACCCAGATACCGTTGCTGGGCCAATAATATAACAAATCGAAGCTCTTTTAAAGCGTTACAAATCTGGGGGGGCAAAACCCACCAACCGAATTTTTTAGGGCAAAATTCACTTGTTTTCTTCAGTTTTGGCGGAAAAAAATCGGAGAACTGCGACTGAATACGGCCATAACTTTTGACCTAGAAATCGTTGGTTGGCCGATAATAGACGAAATCAAAGCTCTTTTAAAGCTCTACAAATCTGGTTTGGCAAAACCCACCAACCCAATTTTTTAGGCCAGAAATCACTTGTTTTCTTCAGTTTTGGAGAAAAAAATCAGAGATCCGTGACTGAATACGACCATAACTTTTGACCCAGAAATAGTTGCTGGGCCTATAATATACCAAATCGAAGCTCTTTTAAACCTCTACAAATTCGGCGGGTCAAAGCCGACCAACCCAAATTTTTACGTCAAAATTCACGTGTTTTCATCAGTTTTGGAGGAAAAAAATCGGAGAACTGTGACTGAATACGACCATAACTTTTGGCCCAGAAATCGTTGCCGGACATATAATATACCAAATCGAAGCTCTTTTAGATCTCTACATATCTGGCGGGGCGAAACGCACCAATCCATTTTTTTTGGCAAAAATTCACTTGTATTCATCAGTTTAGGAGGAAAAAAAATCGGCGAACTGTGACTGAATACGGCCATAACTTTTGACCCAGAAATTGTTGCTGGGCCTATGATATACAAAATCGAAGCTCTTTTAAAGCTCTACAAATCAGGCCGGGCAAAGCCCTCCAACCCAATTTTGTAGGCCAAGATTCACTTGTTTTCATGAGTTTTGGAGGAAAAAAATCGGAGAACTGCGACTGAATACGGCCATAACTTTTGACCTAGAAATTGTTGGTTGGCATATAATATACCAAATCGAAGCCCTTTTAAAGCTGTACAAATCTGGCGGGTCAAAGCCCACCAACCCAATTTTTTAGGCCAAAATTCACTTGTTTTCATCAGTTTTGGAGGAAAAAAAATCAGAGAATTGTGACTGAATACGGCCATAACTTTTGACCCAGAAATCGTAACTGGGCCTATGATATACCAAATCAAAGCTATTTTAAAGCTCTACAAATCCGGCGTTTCAAAGCCCACCAACCCATATTTTTAGGCCAAAATTCACGTGTTTTCATCAGTTTTGGAGGAAAAAAATCAGAGAACTGTGACTGAATACGGCCATAACTTTTGAGCCAGAAATCGTTGCTGGGCCTATAATAAACCAAATCGAAGCTCTTTTAAAGCTCTACAAATTTGGCGGGGCGAAACCCACCAACCCAATTTTTTAGGCAAAAATAAACTTGTTTTCATTAGTTTTGGAGGAAAAAATTCGGAGAACTGTGACTGAATACGTCCATAACTTTTGACCTAGAAATAGTTGCTAGGCCTATAATAGATCAAATCGAAGCTCTTTTAATGCTCTACAAATCTGGTGGGGCAAAACCCACCAACCGAATTTTTTAGCATAAAATTTACTCGTTTTTATCAGTTTTGAAGGAGTAAAATCGGAGAACAGTGACTGAATACGGCGATAACTTTTGACCTCGAAATTGTTGGTTGGCATATAATATGCCAAATCGAAGCTCTTTTGAAGCTCTACAAATCTGGCGGGGCAAAGCCCACCATCCCAATTTTTGAGGCCAAAATTCACGTTTTTTCATCAGTTTTGGAGGAAAAAAATCGAGAACTGTGGATCTAATACGGCCACAACTTTTGACCCAGAAATCGTTGCTGGGCCTATAATATACCAAATTGAAACACCTTTAAAACTCTAAAAATCTGGTGGGGCAAAAGTCACCAACTGAATTTTTTAGGACAAAATTCATATGTTTTCATCAGTTTTAGAGGGATAAAATCGGAGAACTGTGACTGAATACGGCCATAACTTTTGACCCAGAAATCGTTGCTGGGCATATAATATACAAAATTGAAGCTCCTTTAAAGCTCTACAAATCTGGTGGGGCAAAACTCACCAACAGAATTTTTTAGGACAAAATTCACTTGTTTTCATCAGTTTTGGAGGGACAAAATCGGAGAACTGTGACTGAATACGTCCATAACTTTTGACCTAGAAATAGTTGCTAGGCCTATAATAGATCAAATCGAAGCTCTTTTAATGCTCTACAAATCTGGTGGGGCAAAACCCACTAACCGAATTTTTTAGCATAAAATTTACTCGTTTTCATCAGTTTTGAAGGAGTAAAATCGGAGAACAATGACTGAATACGGCGATAACTTTTGACCTCGAAATCGTTGGTTGGCATATAATATGCCAAATCGAAGCTCTTTTGAAGCTCTACAAATCTGGCGGGGCAAAGCCCACCATCCCAATTTTTGAGGCCAAAATTCACGTTTTTTCATCAGTTTTGGAGGAAAAAAAACAGAGAACTGTGACTGAATACGGCCACAACTTTTGACCCATAAATCGTTGCTGGGCCTATAATATACCAAATTGAAACACCTTTAAAACTCTACAAATCTGGTGGGGCAAAAGTCACCAACTGAATTTTTTAGGACAAAATTCATATGTTTTCATCAGTTTTGGAGGGATAAAATCGGAGAACTGTGACTGAATACGGCCATAACTTTTGACCCAGAAATTGTTGCTGGGCCTATGATATACCAAATCGAAGCACTTTTAAAGCTCTAAAAATCAGGCGGGGCAAAGCCCTCCAACCCAATTTTTTTGGCCAAAATTCACTTGTTTTCATCAGTTTTGGAGGAAAAAAATCGGAGAACTGTGACTGAATACGGCCATAACTTTTGACCCAGAAATCGTTGCTGGGCATATAATATACAAAATTGAAGCTCCTTTAAAGCTCTACAAATCTGGTGGGGCAAAACCCACCAACAGAATTTTTTAGGACAAAATTCACTTGTTTTCATCAGTTTTGGAGGGACAAAATGGGAGAACTGTGACTGAATACGGCCATAACTTTTGACCCAGAAATCGTTACTGGGCCTATGATATACCAAATCGAAGCTATTTTAAAGCTCTACAAATCTGGCGGGTCAAAGCCCAACAACACAAGTTTTTAGGCCAAAATTCACGTGTTTTCATCTGTTTTGGAGGAAAAAAATCAGAGAACTGTGACTGAATACGGCCATAACTTTTGATGCAGAAATCGTTGCTGGTCCTAAAATATACCAAATCGAAGCACTTTTAAAGCTCTACAAATTTGGCGGGGCGAAACCCACCAACCCAATTTTTTAGGCCAAAATAAACTTGTTTTCATCAGTTTTGGAGGAAAAAATTCGGAGAACTGTGACTGAATACGGCCATAACTTTTGACCTAGAAATAGTTGCTAGGCCTATAATATACCAAATTGAAGCTCTTTTAAAGCTCTACAAATCTGGTGGGGCAAAACCCACCAACCGAATTTTTTAGGATAAAATTCAGTCATTTTCATCAGTTTTGAAGGAATAAAATCGGAGAATTGTAACTGAATACGGCCATAACTTTTGACCAAGAAATCGTTGCTGTGACTATGATATACCAAATCGAAGCTCTTTTAAAGCTCTACAAATCAGGCGGGGCACAGCCCACCAACCCAGTTTTTTAGGACAAAATTCACTTGTTTTCATGAGTTTTGGAGGAAAAAAATCAGAGAACTGCGACTGAATACGGCCATAACTTTTGACCTAGAAATTGTTGGTTGGCATATAATATACCAAATCAAAGCACTTTTAAAGCTCTACAAATCAAGGGGCAAAGCCCACCATCCCAATTTTTAGGCCAAAATTCACGTGTTTTCATCGGTTTTGGAGGAAAAAATCGGAGAATTGTGACCGATCTGACCATAACTTTTGACCCGTAAATCGTTGAATCGGGCCTATGATATACCAAATCAAAGCTATTTTAAAGCTCTACAAATCGGCGTTTCAAAGCCCACCAACCCAAGTTTTTAGGCCAAAATTCAAGTGTTTTCATCGCTTTGGAGGAAAAAAATCGAGAACTGTGGATCAATACTGCCATAACTTTTGAGCCGAAAATCGTTGTTGGGCCTATAATAAACCAAATCGAAGCTCTTTTAAAGCTCTACAAATTTGGCGGGGCGAAACCCACCAACCCAATTTTTTAAGCCAAAATAAACTTGTTTTCATCAGTTTTGGAGGAAAAAATTCAGAGAACTGTGACTGAATACGTCCATAACTGTTGACCAAGAAATAGTTGCTAGGCCTATAATAGATCAAATCGAAGCTCTTTTAATGCTCTACAAATCTGGTGGGGCAAAACCGACCAACCGAATTTTTTAGCATAAACTTTACTCGTTTTCATCAGTTCTGAAGGAATAAAATCAGAGAACAGAGACAGAATACGGCGATAACTTTTGACCTAGAAATCGTTGGTTGGCATATAATATGCCAAATTGAAGCTCTTTTGAAGTTCTACAAATCTGGCGTGGCAAAGCCCACCATCCCAATTTTTGAGGCCAAAATTCACGTTTTTTCATCAGTTTTGGAGGAAAAAAAACAGAGAACTGTGACTGAATACGGCCACAACTTTTGACCCAGAAATCGTTGCTGGGCCTATAATATACCAAATTGAAACACCTTTAAAACTCTACAAATCTGGTGGGGCAAAAATCACCAACTGAATTTTTTAGGACAAAATTCATATGTTTTCATCAGTTTTGGAGGGATAAAATCGGAGAACAGTGACTGAATACGGCGATAACTTTTGACCTAGAAATCGTTGGTTGGCATATAATATGCCAAATTGAAGCTCTTTTGAAGCTCTACAAAATCTGGCGGGGCAAAGCCCACCATCCCAATTTTTGAGGCCAAAATTCACGTTTTTTCATCAGTTTTGGAGGAAAAAAAAAAAGAGAACTGTGAATGAATACGGCCATAACTTTTGACCTATAAATACTTGCTAGGCCTATAATATACCAAATTGAAGCTCTTTTAAAGCTCTACAAATCTGGTGGGGCAAAACCCACCAACCGAATTTTTTAGGATAAAATTCAGTCATTTTCATCAGTTTTGAAGGAATAAAGTCGGAGAACTGTGACTGAATACGGCCATAACTTTTGACCAAGAAATCGTTGCTGGGACTATGATATACCAAATCGAAGCTCTTTTAAAGCTCTACAAATCAGGCGGGGCAAAGCCCACCAACCCAGTTTTTTAGGCCAAAATTCACGTGTTTTCATCAGTTTTGGAGGAAAAAAATCAGAGAATTGTGACTGAATACGGCCATAACTTTTGACCCAGAAATCGTAACTGGGCCTATGATATACCAAATCAAAGCTATTTTAAAGCTCTGCAAATCCGGCGTTTCAAAGCCCACCAACCCAAGTTTTAGGCCAAAATTCACTTGTTTTCATCGCTTTTGGAGGAAAAAAATCGAGAACTGTGGATCAATACTGCCATAACTTTTGAGCCGTAAATCGTTGTTTGGGCCTATAATAAACCAAATCGAAGCTCTTTTAAAGCTCTACAAATTTGGCGGGGCGAAACCCACCAACCCAATTTTTTAAGCCAAAATAAACTTGTTTTCATCAGTTTTGGAGGAAAAAATTCGGAGAACTGTGACTGAATACGTCCATAACTTTTGACCTAGAAATAGTTGCTAGGCCTATAATATATCAAATCAAAGCTCTTTTAATGCTCTAGAAATCTGGTGGGGCAAAACCCAACAACCGAATTTTTTAGCATAAACTTTACTCGTTTTCATCAGTTTTGAAGGAATAAAATCAGAGAACAGTGACTGAATACGGCGATAACTTTTGACCTAGAAATCGTTGGTTGGCATATAATATGCCAAATTGAAGCTCTTTTGAAGCTCTACAAATTTGGCGGGGCAAAGCCCACCATCCCAATTTTTGAGGCCAAAATTCACGTTTTTTCATCAGTTTTGGAGGAAAAAAAATGGAGAACTGTGACTGAATACGGCCACAACTTTTGACCCAGAAATCGTTGCTGGGCCTATAATATACCAAATTGAAACACCTTTAAAACTCTACAAATCTGGTGGGGCAAAAGTCACCAACTGAATTTTTTAGGACAAAATTCATATGTTTTCATCGCTTTTGGAGGATAAAATCGAGAATCAGGATCGAATCTGCCATAACTTTTGACCTAGAAATTGTTGCTGGGCCTATGATATACCAAATCGAAGCACTTTTAAAGCTCTAAAAATCAGGCGGGGCAAAGCCCTCCAACCCAATTTTTTAGGACAAAATTCGCTTGTTTTCATGAGTTTTGGAGGAAAAAAATCGGAGAACTGCGACTGAATACGGCCATAACTTTTGACCTAGAAATTGTTGGTTGGCATATAATATACCAAATCGAAGCACTTTTAAAGCTCTACAAATCTGGCGGGTCAAAGCCCACCATCCCAAATTTTTAGGCCAAAATTCACGTGTTTTCATCAGTTTTGGAGGAAAAAAATCAGAGAATTGTGACTGAATACGGCCATAACTTTTGACCCAGAAATCGTAACTGGGCCTATGATATACCAAATCAAAGCTATTTTAAAGCTCTACAAATCCGGCGTTTCAAAGCCCACCAACCCAAGTTTTTAGGCCAAAATTCACGTGTTTTCATCAGTTTTGGAGGAAAAAAATCAGAGAACTGTGACTGAATACGGCCATAACTTTTGAGCCAGAAATCGTTGCTGGGCCTATAATATACCAAATCGAAGCACTTTTAAAGCTCTACAAATTTGGCGGGGCGAAACCCACCCTCCCAATTTTATAGGCCAAAATAAACTTGTTTTCATCAGTTTTGGAGGAAAAAATTCGGAGAACTGTGACTGAATACGGCCATAACTTTTGACCTAGAAATAGTTGCTAGGCCTATAATATACCAAATGGAAGCTCTTTTAAAGCTCTACAAATCTGGTGGGGCAAAACCCACCAACCGAATTTTTTAGGATAAAATTCAGTCATTTTCATCAGTTTTGAAGGAATAAAGTCTGAGAACTGTGACTGAATACGGCCATAACTTTTGACCAAGAAATCGTTGCTGGGCCTATGATATACCAAATCGAAGCTCTTTTAAAGCTCTACAAATCATGCGGGGCAAAGCCCACCAACCCAGTTTTTTAGGACAAAATTCACTTGTTTTCATCAGTTTTGGTGGAAAAAAATCGGAGAACTGTGACTGAATACGGCCATATCTTTTGACCTAGAAATCGTTGGTTGGCATATAATATACCAAATCGAAGCTCTTTTGAAGCTCTACAAATCCGGCGTTGTAAAGCCCACCATCCCAATTTTTTAGGCCATGATTCACGTGTTTTCATAAGTTTTGGAGGAAAAAAATCAGGGAACTGTGACTGAATACGGCCACAACTTTTGACCCAGAAATCGTTGCTGGGCCTATAATATACTAAATCAAAGCACCTTTAAAGCTCTACAAATATGGTGGGGCAAAAGACACCAGCTGAATTTTTTAGGACAAAATTCATATGTTTTCATCCGTTTTGGAGGGATAAAATGGGAGAACTGTGACTGAATACGGCCATAACTTTTGCCCAGAAATCGTTGCTGGGCCTATGATATACCAAATCGAAGCTCTTTTAAAGCTCTACAAATCAGGCGGGGCAAAGCCCTCCAACCCAATTTTTTTGGCAAAAATTCACTTGTATTCATCAGTTTAGGAGGAAAAAAATCGGAAAACTGTGACTGAATACGGCCATAACTTTTGACCCAGAAATCGTTGCTGGGCCTATGATATACAAAATCGAAGCTCTTTTAAAGCTCTACAAATCAGGCGGGGCAAAGCCCTCCAACCCAATTTTGTAGGCCAAAATTCACTTGTTTTCATGAGTTTTGGAGGAAAAAAATCGGAGAACTGCGACTGAATACGGCCATAACTTTTGACCTAGAAATTGTTGGTTGGCATATAATATACCAAATCGAAGCACTTTTAAAGCTCTACAAATATGGCGGGTCAAAGCCCACCATCCCAATTTTTTAGGCCAAAATTCACTTGTTTTCATCAGTTTTGGAGGAAAAAAATCAGAGAATTGTGACTGAATACGGCCATAACTTTTGACCCAGAAATCGTAACTGGGCCTATGATATACCAAATCGAAGCTATTTTAAAGCTCTACAAATCCGGCAATTCAAAGCCCACCAACCTAAGTTTTTAGGCCAAAATTCACGTGTTTTCATCAGTTTTGGAGGAAAAAAATCAGAGAACTGTGACTGAATACAGCCATAACTTTTGAGCCAGAAATCGTTGTTGGGCCTATAATAAACCAAATCGAAGCTCTTTTAAAGCTCTACAAATTTGGTGGGCGAAACCCACCAACCCAATTTTTTAGGCCAAAATAAACTTGTTTTCATCAGTTTTGGAGGAAAAAATTCGGAGAACTGTGACTGAATACGTCCATAACTTTTGACCTAGAAATAGTTGCTGGGCCTATAATATACCAAAT
>CP050228.2:12698719-12715870 GCA_012066045.3 Morus alba
AGTTTTGGAGGAAAAAAATCAGAGAACTGTGACTGAATACGGCCATAACTTTTGACCCAGAAATCGTTGCTGGGTCTATAATATACCAAATCAAAGCTCTTTTAAAGTTCTACAAATCTGGGGGGGCAAAACCCACCAAACGAAGTTTTTAGGATAAAATTCACTTGTTTTCATTAGTTTTGGAGGGATAAAATCAGAGAACTGTGACTGAATACGGCCATAACTTTTGATCCAGAAATCGTTTCTGGTTCCATGATATACTAAATCGAAGCTCTTTTGAAGCTCTACAAATCCACCGGGTCAAAGACGACCAACCAAAATTTTTAGGCCAAAATTCACGTGTTTTCATAAGTTTTGGAGGAAAAAAATCAGAGAACTGTGACTGAATACGGCCATAACTTTTGACCCAGAAATCGTTGCTGGGCCTGTAATATACCAAATCAAAGCTCTTTTAAAGCTCTACAAATCTGGTGGGGCAAAACCCACCAACCGAATTTTTTAGGTCAAAATTCACTCGTTTTCATCAGTTGTGAAGGAATAAAATCAGAGAACTGTGACTGAATACGGCCATAACTTTTGACCAAGAAATCGTTGCTGGGCCTATGATATACCAAATCGAAGCTCTTTTAAAGTTCTACAAATCAGGCGGGGAAAGCCTGCCAACCCAATTTTTTAGGCCAAAATTCACTTGTTTTCATCAGTTTTGGATGAAAAAAATCGGAGAACAGTGATTGAATACGGCCATAACTTTTGGCCCATAAATCGTTGCTGGACATATAATATACCAAATCGAAGCTCTTTTAGAGCTCTACAAATCTGGCGGGGCAAAACCCACCAATCCAATTTTTTAGGACAAAATTCACATGTTTTCATCAGTTTTGGAGGGATAAAATCGGAGAACTGTCACTGAATACGGCCATAACTTTTGACCCTGAAATTGTTGCTGGCCTATAACATACCAAATCGAAGCTCTTTTAAAGCTCTACAAATCTGGTGGGGCAAAACCCACCAACCCAAATTTTTAGGACAAAATTCACTTGTTTTCATCGTTTTGGAGGGAAAAATGGGAGAACTGTGGATGAATCGGCCATAACTTTTGACCTAGAAATCGTTGCTTTGGGCCTATGATATACCAAATCGAAGCTCTTTTAAAGCTCTACAAAATTGGTGGGTCAAAACCCACCAACCCAAATTTTTAGGCCAAAATTCACTTGTTTTCATTAGTTTTGGAGAAAAAAATCGGAGAATTGGATTGAAATCTGGCCATAACTTTTGACCCTAGAAATTGTTGTTGGGCCTATAATATACCAAATCAAAGCTCTTTTAAAGCTCTACAAATTTGGTGGGCAAAACCCACCAACCCAATTTTTTAGGCCAAAATAAACTTGTTTTCATAGTTTTGGAGGAAAAAATCGGAGAACTGTGGTTGAATACGACCATAACTTTTGACCTAGAAATCGTTTGGTGGGCCTATAATATACCAAATCAAAGCTCTTTTAAAGCTCTACAAATCTAGGGGCAAAACCCACCAACCCAATTTTTTTAGGCCAAAATTCACTTGTTTTCATTAGTTTTGAGGGAAAAATCGAGAACTGTGGATTGAATACGGCCATAACTTTTGACCTAGAAATCGTTCTTCGTTCTATAATATACCAAATCAAAGCTCTTTTAAAGCTCTACAAATTTGGGGGGTCAAAACCCACCAACCAAAAATTTTTAGGCCAAAATTCACGTGTTTTCATAAGTTTTGGAGGAAAAAAATCAGAGAACTGTGACTGAATACGGCCATAACTTTTGACCCAGAAATCGTTGCTGGGTCTATAATATACCAAATCAAAGCTCTTTTAAAGTTCTACAATTCTGGGGGGGTAAAACCCACCAAACGAAGTTTTTAGGATAAAATTCACTTGTTTTCATTAGTTTTGGAGGAAAAAATCGGAGAATGTGGATTTGAATCTGGCCATAACTTTTGACCCAAGAAATCGTTCTTGGGCCTATGATATACCAAATCAAAGCTCTTTTAAAGCTCTACAAATTTGGTGGGTCAAAACCCACCAACCATTTTTTTTTAGGCCAAAATTCACTTGTTTTCATAAGTTTTGGAGGAAAAAATCGAGAACTGTGGATTTGAATACTGACCATAACTTTTGACCAAGAAATCGTTCTTTGGGCCTATAATATACCAAATCGAAGCTCTTTTAAAGCTCTACAAATTTGGTGGGGCAAAACCCACCAACCCAATTTTTTAGGCCAAAATAAACTTGTTTTCATCGGTTTTGGAGAAAAAAATCGGAGAAACAGTGGATTGAATACGGCCATAACTTTTGACCCAGAAATCGTTGCTGGGCCTATAATATACCAAATCGAAGCTCTTTTAAAGCTCTACAAATTTGGCGGGGCGAAACCCACCAACCCAATTTTTTAGGCCAAAATAAACTTGTTTTCATCAGTTTTGGAGGAAAAAATCGGAGAACTGTGACTGAATACGGCCATAACTTTTGACCCAGAAATCGTTGCTGGGCCTATAATATACCAAATCGAAGCTCTTTTAAAGCTCTACAAATCTGGTGGGGCAAAACCCACCAACCGAATTTTTTAGGACAAAATTCACTTGTTTTCATCAGTTTTGGAGGAAAAAATCGAGAATGTGGATTGAATCTGACCATAACTTTTGACCCAAGAAATCGTTCTTTGGGCCTATAATATACCAAATCGAAGCTCTTTTAAAGCTCTACAAATCTGGTGGGCAAAAACCCACCAACCCAATTTTTTAGGCCAAAATTCACTTGTTTTCATCAGTTTTGGAGGAAAAAAATCGAGAGAATTGTGTTGAATACGGCCATAACTTTTGACCAAGAAATCGTTCTTTGGGCCTATATAATATACCAAATCGAAGCACTTTTAAAGCTCTACAAATCAAGGGGCAAAGCCCACCAACCCAATTTTTTAGGCCAAAATTCACGTGTTTTCATCAGTTTTGGAGGAAGAAAATCGGAGAACTGTGACTGAATACGGCTATAACTTTTGGCCCAGAAATCGTTGTTGGACATATAATTTACCAATTCGGAGCTCTTTTAATGCTCTACAAATCTGGCGGGGCGAAACCCACCAACCCAATTTTTTAGGCAAAAATAAACTTGTTTTCATCAGTTTTGGAGGAAAAAAATCGGAGAACGGTGACTGAATACGGCCATAACTTTTGACCGAGAAATCGTTACTGGGCCTGTAATATACCAAATGGAAGCCCTTTAAAAGCTCTACAAATGTGGTGGGGCAAACCCACCAACCAAATTTTTTAGGACAAAAATTCACTCGTTTTAATCAGTTTTGAAGGAATAAAATCGGAGAATTCAGGATTGAATACTGCCATAACTTTTGACCTAGAAATCGTTTGTTGGGCCTATGATATACCAAATCGAAGCTCTTTTAAAGCTCTACAAATTGGTGGGGTCAAAAAGCCCACCAACCCCATTTTTTTGCCCAAAATTCACTTGTTTTCATAAGTTTTAGAGAAAAAAATCGGAGAACTGTGACTGAATACGGCCATAACTTTTGATCCAGAAATCGTTGCTGGGCCTATAATATACCAAATCGAAGCTCTTTTTAAGCTCTACAAATCTGGCTGGGCAAAGCCCATGAACCAGTTTTTTAGGCGAAAATTAACTTGTTTTCATCAGTTATGGAGGACATTAATCGGGGAACTGTGACTGAATACGGCCATAACTTTTGACCCAGAAATCGTTGCTGGGCCTATAATATACCAAATCGAAGCTCTTTTAAAGCTCTACAAATTTGGACGGGCGAAAAACACCAACCGAATTTTTTAGGCCAAAATAAACTTGTTTTGATCAGTTATGGAGGAAAAAATTCGGAGAACTGTGACTGAATACGGCCATAACTTTTGACGCAGAAATCGTTGCTAGGCCTATAATATACCAAATCGAAGCTCTTTTAAAGCTCTACAAATTTGGCGGGGCGAAACCCACCAACCCAATGTTTTAGGCCAAAATAAACTTGTTTTCAGCAGTTTTGGAGGAAAAAATCGGAGAACTGTGACTGAATACGGCCATAACTTTTGACCCAGAAATCGTTGCTGGGCCTATAATATACCAAATCGAAGCTCTTTTAAAGCTCTACAAATCTGGCGGGGCAAAACCCACCAACCCAATTTTTTAGGCCAAAATTCACTTGTTTTCATCAGTTTTGGAGGAAAAAATCGGAGAACTGTGACTGAATACGGCCATAACTTTTGACCCAGAAATCGTTGCTGGGCCTATAATATACCAAATCGAAGCTCTTTTAAAGCTCTACAAATCTGGTGGGGCAAAACCCACCAACCCAATTTTTTAGGCCAAAATTCACTTGTTTTCATCAGTTTTGGAGCAAAAAAAAATCGGAGAACTGTGGAATGAATACGGCCATAACTTTTGACCCAGAAATCGTTGCTGGGCCTATAATATACCAAATCGAAGCTCTTTTAAAGCTCTACAAACTGGTGGGGCAAAACCCACCAACCCAATTTTTAGGACAAAATTCACTTGTTTTCATCGTTTTGGAGGAAAAAAATCGGAGAACTGTGGATTGAATATGACCATAACTTTTGACCAAGAAATCGTTCTTGGGCCTATGATATACCAAATCGAAGCTCTTTTAAAGCTCTACAAATCGGTGAAAAAAAAGCCCACCAACCCAATTTTTTAGGCCAAAATTCACTTGTTTTCATCGAGTTTTGGAGGAAAAAATCGGAGAATGTGGATTGAATCTGGCCATAACTTTTGACCTAGAAATCGTTCTTTGGCCTATAATATACCAAATCGAAGCTCTTTTAAAGCTCTACAAATTTGGCGGGGCAAAACCCACCAACCAAAATTTTTAGGCCAAAAATTCACTTGTTTTCATCAGTTTTGGAGGAAAAAAATCGGAGAATCGTGATGAATCTGACCATAACTTTTGACCTAGAAATCGTTCTTTGGGCCTATAATATACCAAATCGTAGCTCTTTTAAAGCTCTACAAATCCGGTGGGGAAAACCCACCAACCCAAATTTTTAGGCCAAAATTCACGTGTTTTCATCAGTTTTGGAGGAAAAAAATCGGAGAACTGTGACTGAATACGGCCATAACTTTTGACCCAGAAATCGTTGCTGGGCCTATAATATACCAAATCAAAGCTCTTTTAAAGCTCTACAAATTTGGCGGGTGAAACCCACCAACCCAATTTTTTAGGCCAAAATAAACTTGTTTTTATCAGTTTTGGAGGAAAAAATTCGGAGAACTGTGACTGAATACGGCCATAACTTTTGACCCAGAAATCGTTGCTGGGCCTATAATATACCAAATCGAAGTACTTTTAAAGCTCTAAAAATCAGGTGGGGCAAAACCCACCAACCTAATTTTTTAGGACAAAATTCACTCATTTTCATCAGTGTTGAAGGAATAAAATCGAAGAACTGTGATTGAATACGACCGTAACTTTTGACCCAGAAATCGTTGCTGGGCCGATAATATACCAAATCGAAGCACTTTTAAAGCTCTACAAATCCGGTGGGTCAAAGCCCACCAACCCAAATTTTTAGGCCAAAATTCACGTGTTTCCCACAGTTTAGGAGGAAAAAAATCGGAGAACTGTGACTGAATAGGGCCATAACTTTTGACCTAAAAGTCGTTGGTTGGCATATAATATACCAAATCAATGCACTTTTAAAGCTCTACAAATCCGGCATGGCAAAGCCCACCATCCCAATTTTTTAGGCCAAAATTCACGTGTTTTCATCAGTTTTGGAGGAAAAAAATCGGAGAACTGTGACTGAATACGGCTATAACTTTTGGCCCAGAAATCGTTGTTGGACATATAATATACCAAATCGAAGCTCTTTTTGAGCTCTACAAATCTGGCGGGGCGAAACCCACCAATCAAATTTTTTAGGCAAAAATTCACTTGCATTCATCAGTTTTGGAAGGAAAAAATCGGAGAACTGTGATTGAATACGGCCATAACTTTTGACCAAGAAATCGTTGCTGGGCCTATAATATACCAAATCGAAGCTCTTTTAAAGCTCTACAAATCTGGTGGGGCAAAACCCACCAACCTAATTTTTTTGGACAAAATTCACTCGTTTTCATCAGTGTTGAAGGAATAAAATCGGAGAACTGTGACTGAATATGACCATAACTTTTGACCCAGAAATCGGTGCTGGGCCTATAATATACCAAATCGAAGCTCTTTTAAAGCTCTACAAATTTGGACGGGCGAAAAACACCAACCGAATTTTTTAGGCCAAAATAAACTTGTTTTGATCAGTTATGGAGGAAAAAATTCGGAGAACTGTGACTGAATACGGCCATAACTTTTGACCTAGAAATAGTTCTTTGGGCCTATAATATACCAAATCGAAGCTCTTTTAAAGCTCTACAAAATGGTGGGGGCAAAACCCACCAACCAAAATTTTTAGGCCAAAATTCACGTGTTTTCATAAGTTTTGGAGGAAAAAAATCAGAGAACTGTGACTGAATACGGCCATAACTTTTGATCAAGAAATCGTTGTTGGGTCTATAATATACCAAATCGAAGATCTTTTAAAGCTCTACAAATTTGGAAGGGCGAAAAACGCCAACCGAATTTTTTAGGCCAAAATAAACTTGTTTTGATCAGTTATGGAGGAAAAAATCGGGAGAATGTGGATTGAAATCTGACCATAACTTTTGACCCAGAAATCGTTGCTGGGTCTATAATATACCAAATCGAAGCTCTTTTAAAGCTCTAAAAATTTGGACGGGCGAAAAACACCAACCGAATTATTTAGGCCAAAATAAACTTGTTTTGATCAGTTATGGAGGAAAAAATTCGGAGAACTGTGACTGAATACGGCCATAACTTTTGACCCAGAAATCGTTGCTGGGCCTATAATATACCAAATCGAAGCTCTTTTAAAGCTCTACAAATTTGGCGGGGCAAAACCCACCAACCCAATTTTTTAGGCCAAAATTCACTTGTTTTCATCAGTTTTGGAGGAAAAAAATCGGGGAACTGTGGATTGAATACGACCATAACTTTTGACCCAGAAATCGTTGCTGGGCCTATAATATACCAAATCGAAGCTCTTTTAAAGCTCTACAAATTTGGTGGGTCAAAGCCCACCAACCCAAATTTTTTAGGCCAAAATTCACTGTTTTTCATCGGTTTTGGAGGGAAAAAATCGGAGAACTGTGGATTGAATACGGCCATAACTTTTGACCTAGAAATCGTTCTTGGGCCTATAATATACCAAATCAAAGCTCTTTTAAAGCTCTACAAATTGGCATGGCAAAGCCCACCATCCCAATTTTTAGGCCAAAATTCACTTGTTTTCATCAGTTTTGGAGGAAAAAATCGAGAACGTGGATTGAATCTGCCATAACTTTTGACCTAGAAATCGTTGTTGGACATATAATATACCAAATCGAAGCTCTTTTTGAGCTCTACAAATCTGGCGGGGCAAAACCCACCAATCAAATTTTTTAGGCAAAAATTCACTTGCATTCATCAGTTTTGGAAGAAAAAAATCGGAGAACTGTGATTGAATACGGCCTTAAATTTTGACCCAGAAATCGTTGTTGGGCCTATAATATACCAAATCGAAGCTCTTTTAAAGCTCTAGAAATCTGGTGGGGCAAAACCCACCAACCTAATTTTTTTGGACAAAATTCACTCGTTTTCATCAGTTTTGGAGGAAAAAATCGGAGAACTGTGACTGAATATGACCATAACTTTTGACCCAAGAAATCGTTCTTTGGGCCTATAATATACCAAATCGAAGCTCTTTTAAAGCTCTACAAATTTGGCGGGGCGAAACCCACCAACCCAATGTTTTAGGCCAAAATAAACTTGTTTTCAGCAGTTTTGGAGGAAAAAAATCGGAGAACTGTGACTGAATACGGCCATAACTTTTGACCCAGAAATCGTTGCTGGGCCTGTAATATACCAAATCAAAGCTCTTTTAAAGCTCTACAAATCTGGGGGGGCAAAACCCACCAAACGAAGTTTTTAGGATAAAATTCACTTGTTTTCATTAGTTTTGGAGGGATAAAATCAGAGAACTGTGACTGAATACGGCCATAACTTTTGACCTAGAAAATCGTTCTTTGGGCCTATAATATACCAAATCAAAGCTCTTTTAAAGCTCTACAAATTGGTGGGGCAAAACCCACCAACCCAATTTTTAGGCCAAAATTCACTTGTTTTCATCAGTTTTGGAGGAAAAAATCGGAGAACTGTGGATGAATCGGCCATAACTTTTGACCCAGAAATCGTTCTTTGGGCCTATAATATACCAAATCAAAGCTCTTTTAAAGCTCTACAAATTTGGTGGGCAAAACCCACCAACCCAATTTTTTAGGCCAAAATAAACTTGTTTTCATCAGTTTTGGAGGGAAAAAATCGGAGAACTTTGAATCTGACCATAACTTTTGACCCAGAAATCGTTGTTGGGCCTATAATATACCAAATCGAAGCTCTTTTTAAAGCTCTACAAAATTGTGGGGCAAAACCCACCAACCTAATTTTTAGTCCAAAATTCACGTGTTTTCATTTGTTTTGGAGGAAAAAAATCGGAGAACTGTGACTGAATTCGGCCATAACTTTTGACGTAGAAATCGTTGCTGGGCGTATAATATACCAAATCGAAGCTCTTTTAAAGCTCTACAAATTTGGCGGGTCAAAGCCCACGAACCCAAATTTTGAGGCCAAAATTCACGTGTTTTCATCAGTTTTGGAGGAAAAAAATCGGAGAACTGTGAACGAATACGGCCATAACTTTTGACCTAAAAATCGTTGGTTGGGCCTATAATATACCAAATCAAAGCTCTTTTAAAGCTCTACAAATCTGGTGGGGCAAAACCCACCATCCCAAATTTTTAGGCCAAAATTCACTTGTTTTCATTAGTTTTGGAGGAAAAAAATCGGAGAACTGTGACTGAATACGGCCATAACTTTTGACCCAGAAATCGTTGCTGGGCATATAATATACCAAATCGAAGCTCTTTTAAAGCTCTACAAATCTGTGGGTCAAAACCCACCAACCAAATTTTTTAGGCCAAAATTCACTTGTTTTCATAAGTTTTGGAGGAAAAAATCGGAGAATCGTGGATTGAATACTGACCATAACTTTTTGACCCGTAAATCGTTGTTGGGCCTATAATATACCAAATCAAAGCTCTTTTAAAGCTCTACAAATCTGGTGGGGCAAAACCCACCAACCCAATTTTTAGGACAAAATTCACTTGTTTTCATTAGTTTTGAGGAAAAAATCGGAGAACTGTGGATTGAATATGACCATAACTTTTGACCAAGAAATCGTTCTTTGGGCCTATAATATACCAAATCAAAGCTCTTTTAAAGCTCTACAAATTTGGTGGCAAAACCCACCAACCAAATTTTTAGGCCAAAATAAACTTGTTTTCATAAGTTTTGGAGGGAAAAAATCGGAGAACTGTGACTGAATACGGCCATAACTTTTGACCCAGAAATCGTTGCTGGGCCTATAATATACCAAATCGAAGCTCTTTTAAAGCTCTACAAATCCATGGTGGGGCAAAACCCGCCAACCAAATTTTTAGGCCAAAATTCACTTGTTTTCATCAGTTTTGGAGGAAAAAATCGGAGAACTGTGACTGAATACGGCCATAACTTTTGACCCAGAAATCGTTCTGGGCCTATAATATACCAAATCGAAGCTCTTTTAAAGCTCTACAAATTTGGCGGGGCAAAACCCACCAACCAAATTTTTAGGACAAATTTCACTTGTTTTCATCAGTTTTGGAGGGATAAAATCGAAGAACTGTGACTGAATACGGCCATAACTTTTGACGCAGAAATCGTTGCTAGGCCTATAATATACCAAATCAAAGCTCTTTTAAAGCTCTACAAATTTGGCGGGGCGAAACCCACCAACCCAATGTTTTAGGCCAAAATAAACTTGTTTTCAGCAGTTTTGGAGGAAAAAATCGGAGAACTGTGACTGAATACGGCCATAACTTTTGACCCAGAAATCGTTGCTGGGCCTGTAATATACCAAATCAAAGCTCTTTTAAAGCTCTACAAATTGGTGGGGGGCAAAACCCAAAATTCACTTGTTTTCATTAGTTTTGGAGGGAAAAAATGGAGAAAAATTCACCATAACTTTTCGTAAATCGTTTTGGGCCTATAATATACCAAATCAAGCTCTTTTAAAAATCTACAAATTTGGTGGGGCAAACCCCACCAACCCAATTTTTTAGGCCAAAATTCACTTGTTTTCATAAGTTTTGACCCGGAGAACTGTGTTGAATGGGCCATAACTTTTGACCCATAATATGGGCCTATAATATACCAAATCGAAGCTCTTTTAAAGCTCTACAAATTTGGCGGGGCAAAACCCACCAACCCAAATTTTTTAGGCCAAAATTCACTTGTTTTCATCAGTTTTGGAGGAAAAAAATCGGAGAACTGTGACTGAATACGGCCATAACTTTTGACCTAGAAATCGTTGGTTGGGCCTATAATATACCAAATCAAAGCTCTTTTAAAGCTCTACAAATTCGGCGGGCAAAACCCACCATCCCAATTTTTTAGGCCAAAATTCACGTGTTTTCATAAGTTTTGGAGGAAAAAAATCGGAGAACTGTGACTGAATACGGCCATAACTTTTGAGCAAGAAATCGTTGCTGGGCCTATAATATACCAAATCAAAGCTCTTTTAAAGCTCTACAAATCCTGGGGGGCAAAACCCACCAACCCAAAATTTTTAGGCCAAAATTCACTTGTTTTCATCAGTTTTGGAGGAAAAAATCGGAGAACTGTGGATTGAATCTGACCATAACTTTTGACCAAGAAATCGTTTCTTGGGCCTATAATATACCAAATCGAAGCTCTTTTTAAAGCTCTACAAAATCTGGTGGGCAAAACCCACCAACCTAATTTTTTAGGACAAAATTCACTTGTTTTCATCAGTTTTTGAAGAAAAAAAAAAATGATTGAATGACAGATAACTTTTGACTAGAAATCGTTCTTTGGGCCTATAATATACCAAATAAGCTCTTTTAAAGCTCTACAAATTTGGTGGGGGCAAAACCCACCAACCCAATTTTTTAGGACAAAATTCACTTGTTTTCTTTTAAAGGAAAAAAACGGAGAAATGGATTGAATCTGACCATAACTTTTGACCTAGAAATCGTTCTTGGGCCTATAATATACCAAATCGAAGCTCTTTAAAGCTCTACAAATCTGGTGGGGCAAAACCCCACCAACCCAATTTTTAGGCAAAATTCACTTGTTTTCATCAGTTTTGGAGGAAAAACGGAGGAGAATGTGGATGAATACTGGCCATAACTTTTGACCCGTAAATCGTTCTTTGGGCCTATAATATACCAAATCGAAGCTCTTTTAAAGCTCTACAAATGGGGTCAAAACCCACCAACCAAAATTTTTAGGCCAAAATAAACTTGTTTTCATAAGTTTTGGAGGAAAAAATCGGAGAACAAAGGATTGAAATCTGACCATAACTTTTGACCAGAAATCGTTCTTTGGGCCTATAACATACCAAATCGAAGCTCTTTTAAAGCTCTACAAATCTGGTGGGGCAAAACCCACCAACCAATTTTTAGGACAAAATTCACTTGTTTTCATCAGTTTTGGAGGGATAAAATCGGAGAACTGTGACTGAATACTGACCATAACTTTTGACCCAGAAATCGTTGTTGGGCCTATAATATACCAAATCGAAGCTCTTTTAAAGCTCTACAAATTTGGTGGGGCAAAACCCACCAACCCAATTTTTTAGGCCAAAATAAACTTGTTTTTTCATCAGTTTTGGAGAAAAAATCGGAGAAGGATGTTGAATCTGACCATAAATATTGACCCAGAAATCGTTGTTGGGCCTATAATATACCAAATCGAAGCTCTTTTAAAGCTCTACAAATCTGGAGGGGCAAAACCCACCAACCTAATTTTTTAGGACAAAATTCACTCATTTTCATCAGTGTTGAAGGAATAAAATCGAAGAACTGTGATTGAATACGACCGTAACTTTTGACCCAGAAATCGTTGCTGGGCCGATAATATACCAAATCGAAGCTCTTTTAAAGCTCTACAAATCCGGTGGGTCAAAATCCACCAACCGCAATTTTTAGGCCAAAATTCACTTGTTTTCATCAGTTTGGAGGAAAAAATCGAGAATGTGGATTGAATCTGGCCATAACTTTTGACCTAAAATCGTCGTCTTTGGGCCTATAATATACCAAATCAAAGCTCTTTTAAAGCTCTACAAATTTGCATGGGGCAAAGCCCACCAACCCAAATTTTTAGGCCAAAATAAACTTGTTTTTTCATCGTTTTGGAGAAAAAATCGGAGAGAACTGTGATGAATCTGGCCATAACTTTTGACCTAGAAATCGTTGTTGGGCATATAATATACCAAATCGAAGCTCTTTTAAAGCTCTACAAATTTGGTGGGCAAAACCCACCAATCAAATTTTTAGGCCAAAATTCACTTGTTTTCAGTTTTGGAGGAAAAAAATGGGAGAACTGTGGATTGAATACTGGCCATAACTTTTGACCCATAAATCGTTGTTGGGGCCTATATAAACCAAACCAAAAGCTCTTTTAAAGCTCTACAAATTGGTGGGGCAAAACCCACCAACCAAATTTTTAGGGCCAAAATTAAACTTGTTTTCATCAGTTTTGAGGGAAAAAAATCGGAGAACTGTGATTGAATACGACCATAACTTTTGACCAAGAAATCGTTCTTGGGCCTATAATATACCAAATCGAAGCTCTTTTTAAAGCTCTACAAATTGGTGGGCAAAACCCACCAACCTAATTTTTTAGGACAAAATTCACTTGTTTTCAGAGTTTGGAGGAAAAAATTTTGGATGATTGAATAACCATAACTTTTGACAAGAAATCGTTCTTTGGGCCTAAAATCGAAGCTCTTTTAAAGCTCTACAAATTTGGTGGTCAAAACCCACCAACCCAATTTTTAGGCCAAAATAAACTTGTTTTCATTAGTTTTGGAGCCTATAATACTGGCCATAACTTTTGACCCGTAAATCGTTCTTTGGGGCCTATAATATACCAAATCAAAGCTCTTTTAAAGCTCTACAAATTTGGTGGGGCAAAACCCACCAACCAAAATTTTTTAGGACAAAAATAAACTTGTTTTCATCAGTTTTTGGAGGAAAAAATCGGAGAACTGTGGATTGAATCTGCCATAACTTTTGACCAGAAATCGTTGTTGGGCCTATAATATACCAAATCAAAAGCTCTTTAAAGCTCTACAAATTTTGGGCAAAACCCACCAACCCAATTTTTAGGCCAAAATAAACTTGTTTTCATCGATTTTGGAGGAAAAAATCGGAGAACTGTGGATTGAATACGGCCATAACTTTTGACCAAGAAATCGTTGTTGGGCCTATAATATACCAAATCAAAGCTCTTTTAAAAGCTCTAAAATTGTTTTGGGGCAAAACCCACCAACCCAAATTTTTAGGCCAAAATTCACTTGTTTTCAGTTTTGAAGGAAAAAATCGGAGAACTGTGATTGAATACGGCCATAACTTTTGAAAATCGGAGAATTTTGAAAGAAATTTTTGGGGCCTATAATATACCAAATCAAATCGAAGCTCTTTTAAAGCTCTACAAATCTGGTGGGGCAAAATCCACCAACCGCAATTTTTAGGTCAAAATTCACTCGTTTTCATCAGTTTTGAAGGAATAAAATCGGAGAATTGTGACTGAATACGGCCATAACTTATGACCAAGAAATCCTTGCTGGGCCTATGATATACCAAATCGAAGCACTTTTAAAGCTCTACAAATCAAGCGGGGCAAAGCCCACCAATCCAATTTTTTAGGCCAAAATTCACGTGTTTTCATCAGTTTTGAAGGAAAAAAATCAGAGAACTGTGACTGAATAAGGCCATAACTTTTGGCCCAGAAACTTCGCTGGACATATAATATACCAAATCGAAGCTCTTTTAGAGCTCTACAAGTCTGGCGGGGTGAAACCCACCAATCCAATTTTTTAGGCCAAAATTAACTTGTTTTCATCAGTTTTGGAGGAAAAAAAATGGAGAACTGTGGATGAATCTGCCATAACTTTTGACCAAGAAATCGTTGTCTTGGCCTATAATATACCAAATCAAAGCTCTTTAAAGCTCTACAAATTGGGCGGGAAAACCAACCAACCCAATTTTAGGCCAAAATAAACTTGTTTTCATGTTTTCATTAGTTTTGGAGGAAAAAATCGGAGAACTGTGATTGAATATACCATAACTTTTGACCCAGAAATCGTTGTTGGGCCTATAATATACCAAATCGAAGCTCTTTTAAAGCTCTACAAATTTGGTGGGGCAAAAACCCACCAACCCAATTTTTTAGGACAAAATTCATATGTTTTCATTAGTTTTGGAGGAAAAAGGAAAAAACGGTGAATGTTGAATACGACCATAACTTTTGACCAAGAAATCGTTACTGGGCCTATAATATACCAAATCGAAGCACTTTTAAAGCTCTACAAAGCCGGCGGGTCAAAGCACACTAACCAAAATTATGAGGCCAAAATTTAGGTGTTTTCATCAGTTTTGGAGGAAAAAAATCGGAGAACTGTAACTGAATACGGCCATAACTTTTGACCCAGAAATCGTTGCTGGGCCCATAATATACCAAATCGAAGCGCTTTTAAAGCTCTACAAATCTGGTGGGGCAAAACCCACCAACCGAATTTCTTAGGACAAAATTCACTTGTTTTCATCAGTTTTGGAGGGATAAAATCGGAGAACAGTGACTGAATACGGCCACAACTTTTGAGCCAGAAATCGTTGTTGGGCCTATAATATACCAAATCAAAGCTCTTTTAAGGCTCTACAAATTTGGCGGGGCAAAACTAACCAACCCAATTTTTTTGGCCAAAATAAACTTGTTTTCATCAGTTTTGGAAGAAAAAATTCGGAGGACTCTGACTGAATACGGCCATAAATATTGACCCAGAAATCGTTGTTGGGCCTATAATATACCAAATCGAAGCTCTTTTAAAGCTCTAGAAATCTGGTGGGGCAAAACCCACCAACCTAATTTTTTTGGACAAAATTCACTCGTTTTCATCAGTGTTGAAGGAATAAAATCGGAGAACTGTGACTGAATATGACCATAACTTTTGACCCAGAAATCGGTGCTGGGCCTATAATATACCAAATCGAAGCTCTTTTAAAGCTCTACAAATCCGGTGGGTCAAAACCCACCAACCCAAATTTTTAGGCCAAAATTCACGTGTTTTCATCAGTTTTGGAGGAAAAAAATCGGAGAACTGTGAACGAATACGGCCATAACTTTTGACCCAGAAATCGTTGTCGGGCCTATAATATTCTAAATCGAAGCTCTTTTAAAGGTCTACAAATCCGGAGGGTCAAAGCCCACCAACGCAAATTTTTAGTCCAAAATTCAAGTGTTTTCATTTGTTTTGGACGGAAAAAATCGGAGAACTGTGACTGAATACGGCCATAACTTTAGACCCAGAAATCGTTGCTGGGCCGATAATATACCAAATCGAAGCTCTTTTAAAGCTCTACAAATTTGTCAGGGCGAAACACACCAACCAAATTTTTTAGGCCAAAATAAACTTGTTTTCATCAGTATTGGAGGAAAAAATCGGAGAAATCAGAATGAATACTGGCCATAACTTTTGACCAAGAAATCGTTCTTTGGGCCTATAATATACCAAATCGAAGCTCTTTTAAAGCTCTACAAATCTGGGTGGGCAAAACCCACCAACCAAATTTTTAGGACAAAATTCACTTGTTTTCATCAGTTTTGGGAGGGAAAAATCGGAGAACCGTGGATTGAATCTGACCAATAACTTTTGAGCCAGAAATCGATTCTGGTCCTATAATATACCAAATCGAAGCTCTTTTAGGACTCTACAAATCTGGCGGGGCGAAACCCACCAATCAAATTTTTTTGGCCAAAATTCACTTGTATTCATCACTTTTGGAGGAAAAAAATCAGAGAACTGTGACTGAATACGACCATAACTTTTGACCCAGAAATCGTTAATGGGCCTATAATATACCAAATCGAAGCGCTTTTAAAGCTCTACAAATTATGTGGGGTAAAAGTCACCAACGGAATTTTTTAGGACAAAATTCACATGTTTTCATCAGTTTTGGGGGGATAAAATCGGAGAACTGTGACATAGTACGGCAATAACTTTTGACCAAGAAATAGTTGCTGGGCCTATGATATACCAAATCGAAGCACTTTTAAAGCTATATAAATCCTGGGGAAAAGCCCACGAACCCAAATTTTGAGGCCAAAATACATGTGTTTTCATCAGTTTTGGAGGAAAAAAATCGGAGAACTGTGACTGAATACGACCATAACTTTTGACCCAGAAATCGTTGCTGGGCCTATAATATACTAAATCGAAGCACCTTTAAAGCTCTACAAATTTGGTGGGGCAAAACCCACCAACCGAATTTTTTGGGACAAAATTCACTTGTTTTCATCAGTTTTGGAGGGATAAAATCGGAGTACTGTGACTGAATACGGCCATAACTTTTGAGCAAGAAATCGTTGCTGGGCCTATAATATTCCAAATCAAAGCTCTTTTAAAGCTCTAGAAATTTGGCGGGGCAAAACCCACCAACCCAATTTTTTAAGCCAAAATAAACTTGTTTTCATCAGCTTTGGAGGAAAAAATTCTGAGAACTGTGACTGAATACGGCCATAACTTTTGACCCAGAAATCGTTGCTGGGCCTGTAATATACCAAATCGAAGCCCTTTTAAAGCTCTACAAATTTGGTGGGGCAAAACCCAAAAACCAAATTTTTTAGGACAAAATTCACTCGTTTTAATCAGTTTTGAAGGAATAAAATAGGGGAACTGTGACTGAATACGACCAAAACTTTTGACCAAGAAATCGTTGCTGGGCCTATGATATGCCAAATCGAAGCTCTTTTAAAGCTCTACAAATTCGGCGGGTCAAAGCCCACGAACGCAAATTTTCAGTCCAAAATTCACGTGTTTTCATTTGTTTTGGAGGAAAAAAATCAGAAAACTGTGACTGAAGATGGCCATAACTTTTGACCCAGAAATCGTTGCTGGGCCTATAATATACCAAATCGAAGCTCTTTTAAAGCTCT
>CP050228.2:12716370-12791370 GCA_012066045.3 Morus alba
TTCCGAGAACTATTTGAATCTGACCATAACTTTTGATCCGTAAATCTTATTTGGGCCTATAACAAACCAAATACTTTTAAAGGCCTACAAAAGCCCCAACCCAATTTGTTAGGCCAAAATTCTCTTATTTTCATCCGTTTTGGAGGAAGAAAATCGGTGAACTGTGACTGAATACAACCATAACTTTTGATCCAGAAATCCTAGCTGGGCCTATAATATACCAAATAGAAGCTATTTTAAAAGCCTGCAGATCTGGTCGGGCGAAGCCCACCAACCCATTTTTTGAGGCCAATATTCACTTGTTTTCATCGGTTTTCGAGGAAGAAAATCGGGGAATTGTGATTGAATACAACCATAGCTTTTGATCCAGAAATCGTTGCTGGGCCTATATTATACGAAATCGAAGCTCTTTTAAAGCCCTACAAATCTGGCAGGGCGAAGCCCACCAGCCCATTTTTTTAGGCAAAAATTCACTTGTTTATATCAGTTTTGGAGTAAAAAAATCGGAGAACTGTGACTGGATACGGCCATAGCTTTTGATTCGGAAATCCTTGCTGGGCCTATAATATACCAAATCGAAGCTATTTTAAAGCCCTACAAATCTGGCGGGGCGAAGCCCACCAACCCAATTTGTTAGGCCAAAATTCACTTGTTTTCCTCAGTTTTGGTGGAAGAAAATCGTAGAACTGTTATTGAATACGGCTATAACTTTTGATCCAGAAATCGTTGCTGGGCCTATATTATACCAAATCGAAGCTCTTTTAAAGCCCTACAAATCTAGCGGGGCAAAGCCCACCAACCCAATTTGTTAGGCCAAAATTCACTTGTTTTCATCAGTTTTGAAGGAAAAAAATCAGAGAACTATGACTGAGGACGGCCATAACTTTTGATCCAGAAATCCTAGCTGGGCCTATAACAAACCAAATCGAAGCTATTTTAAAGCCCTACAAATCTGGCGGCCCGAAGCCCACCAACCCTTTTTTTTAGGGCCAAAATTCACTCGTTTTCATCAGTTTTGGAGGAAAAAAATCGGAGAACTATGACTAAATACGGCCATAACTTTTGATCCAGAAATCGTTGTGTAGAATCTTATTGTGATTTATAGATGAAAAATCATTTGAACAACAACAATATTGTAGGCAGAATTTCAAAAATTTTATCATATCCATTTAATTCAAAATTAAACGTAAACCACAACGAGAGATGCATGCATGATATATGTTTATAGACAAAGGATTAGTATATCTCACATACCTTTGTGACGATTGAATTAAATGACCGCAAGGATCTTGTCTCACTATCTCACGTTCCAAGATGGAGAATTGCCGTGAAACAAGATCGTTGTTTATTGCCACGATCACACCAAAAACCACTCGTTGATTCAAGGCTATGACTCTACGATATTTAGGATGAGAGAGTGGGCTCTTTTTCAAAAACCTAAGGAAACTATTTCCTTCTATTTTGTCTCTACAAAATCCGGCCACCCTAAGGAAAAGTGTGATCTCTTTTTCTTTTCTCAAAGGAACTCTCTCCTAGGGTTTTCAATAACATCCTTATATAGGAGGAAATTCAAAAACCCAAACCCTAGATGGGATTTTCGAATTTCTCCTTAACCCTTGGATTGAAATCCGAAAATCCCTACATGGATTAGGGATTTCCGAATTTCCTTCCCCTTTTTGGAGCAAAATTTGAAATCCCCTTATGGCAAGGGATTTCCGAATTTTCCCAAAATAATATGTCACTTTTCTCTTTCCTTTAGTTGCCAAATAAAATCATGTTTAAATTTTATTTTGAATTTAAATTAATCTCTATTAATTTCGAAATTCAAAACTCATTCCTTTTATTTTTCAATTATCAAATAAATGAAAAATAACACAAGGAATTTAAACATAATTATCAGTTTCTGTCTTTCCCACTTATTAGAGCTAGCCTTGAGACCGAATGGACCCACATGAACAAAGCTATGGAATTACAATATTCGACTAACTCATCTCTATAAGTTATCGACATATTTAATTCGACATAAATACACCTCCACTAAAAGTTCGATGCCGAATAATCTCTCGATTCATGTGCGCTAATTTTTCTTTTTTGGTGTTGATACAATTTATCACACGGTCCACAATGTAAATGCATTATTATCCTTCAGTAAATATCGGTGATCGAATGGTATATAATATTACCGTTTTACCATTCCAACCATTATTTCCTCAACTCCTTTATATGTTGTGAATAAGAAAGACAAACGTTCGTAAGATGTCTCGCACATGTTACGATGTCTTAATCAATGAATATCATCATTGAATACCAAGCCTGGTTTATTTATTCACACACCCGTCAATAAAGCATGAGGTGATATTATTTCTTCTGAATTCCATATTCTGTGAATCACATAACTCCAACTTAATATTGTCATGATCCCAATGACCGAGATGTCGTTCAATAACTGTGAACTAATCTCATTGGCGAATCAAAGATCATGAGATACCAAGTTGAGCTATGCATTCACTTCAGGATTAAGATAATTATACAAATATACTTAAGTTGTGATGATTAGGTTTAGAGTTGTGTAAACGGTTTTTACTCTAACCTAATCAGTCACATGGTCTATTCAACATGTTGCGAGCATGTCTAGATCAACCACGGAGTCCAACTCCCATGCCCCGAGACCAGCATCACATGGTTCGATCTAACAGTCATAATCGGATTTGATTGCCTAATCAATCCTAAGACTGCAAATATCTATTTTAAACTATATCAGAAGAGTTTGTCCGGCAGGGTTCCCCTGACTCTTCTTTCGTTGGTAACAGTTTATGGACTAAGCAATATTACTAACACTCTTGAGTATGTGTCAAAACATAACTTTATCTTATTTTATAAAATCAGCAAAATAATAATGTCTTACATTTGTCATTTCATAAATAACAAATTACATCCCACTTTATGGACACATTTCCAACACGTTGCTGGGCTTATAATATACCAAATCGAAGCTCTTTTAAAGCCCTACGAATCTAGCAGGGCAAAGCCCTCCAACCCAATTTGTTAGGCCAAAATTCACTTGTTTTCATAAGTTTTGGATGGAAAAAATCGGAGAACTGTGACTGAATACGGCCGTAACTTTTGATCCAGAAATAGTTGTGATAACTCTATGAAAATAGAGTTAATTGAGCACTTCCCGAGTTTAAATTATTACTTAGAGAGTATTTAGTTATGGTTTTTCCTTTATTTTGCCTTATTTCTAGTTTTTAGTTGATTTGGTTCCTTTAATTCTCTCTCTCGTGTTTTTGTTTTTACAAAGAGCTAATCCAGGTGCATTTGGTGTCTATTTTCAGCTTTGGGAAAACATTGTCATTTTGGAATTTTGAAGAAAAGCCCAGTCAGCATTGCTGCACATTGCTGCGGCAATGCCAGCTGGACCAGACTCACATGTTGCTGACAGCTGTACCTAAGCTGGAAGAACGAGCTGATTTAACCGTGAATGGTGCTGATTTAGCTGCTGATTGGAGGCTTCCTCAGGGGCTGCCACGTGTGATTAGGGTACAATAAGTACCTGCTGCTGTAAGAGAAAAATCTTGTCCTTGGTCATAAACTTGTAAAGAGAGGCGGCTGCACTTGGAAAAGGAAAACCACCTCCATTTTCTCTGATCAAGTACCAGCTCCAGTATTGGGAGAAAGAAGAAAAAGGAGACGTAGCAGGGTGCAGTGTTGAACGTAAAGGCCTACTGTTGATACGGAAGAAGCTAGAAGAAGCCTTGGAAAAGGGGGATTCGGATTCTCTCCTCATCACCTTAGTTGTCTTTACTCTTTACACTCTGTTTGTATCTTGTTTAAGAATATTTACGTTCTTCTTCATAAATCTGAACTTGATTTCATATATAACTTTATAAGAGTATGTTTATTGGTTGAAGTTGCTAAGATGTTTAATATTGAAATGTTCATTGATGTTGAATGGATTTAATGATTGTTTCTTTGTTTATTCAAGTAAGCTAAATTCGTGCCTTAACTGTGATTGGGAAATCATAAGAAAGGAGCATAGCTTTGATTAGATATGGGGAGATTTAGTTGAGTGGACATAACTTGAATAGTGCAGGTTCTTAGATCTTGTTTTAGATCTTTGATTCACATGATATAGGAATATATTGTGTCTTGCATAACCAACGATTTAGAGCTTCATTCTCTGATTTTAGAGTCCAGATTTGCAAAGGAATTTGTGGGGTTTAACTTTAAAATCAGTAGACAGAGGATTGGAAAATCACTAGTTTAGTAAATCCGGTTAACAGGAAGTAGTCGTTATCATCCGTTGCTACAGCATCGTACAACATTGATAGGAGACAGTTTAGCAACTGTAAGCCACGCACAACGCATTTGGCCAATTTTAATTGCACATTTTGTTAGTAATTAGTTTATTCTCTGTTTTCCTTTGTTTATAGTTAAGTTATTATTAGTTTTTCACATCTTAAAAATCAATTTTAGTTTTCCTTTTAAAAACTTGGATAGAATTGACTTGGCAATTTGATCTAAAAAATACACTATCCCTATGAGACGATACTTGATATTTCATCATTTTACTACTTGTTGACTCGTGCACTTGCAATATTCTATAAACATAATTGTAGGCAACAAGTTTTTGGCGTCGTTGCCGGGGATTGTTTTATTTGGATCTTATTGTTAAAGTAATATACTATTCAAGTATTGTCTTAGTACATTTTTATCAGAGTTCTGAATTGTCACGCAGGTCTTTGGAACATCTTGTGTGCAAGAACGTGAATTATTCCCTTTTGACCCCAAAATCGAAAGAACAGTGAGACGAAGAAGAAGGGAACAACGAGGATTTGCCCATATACAAGAGATGGCCGAGGAAGATGCTCAGGGGATTTTACTAAATTAGGGGCAGCAGCTCAATGCTCTTGAACCAGCCCCAGGACCATTCTTGGTTGATGACCGTGATCGAGCAATCAGAGATTTTGCAGTCCCAGTTTTTGATGGACTAAATCCGGCGATTGTTCGACCAAACATTGAGGCCCCACACTTTGAACTCAAACCGGTCATGTTCCAAATGTTACAAACCGTTGGACAATTCAGCGGTATGGCGACAGATGATCTTCATCAACATTTGAGGTCATTCATGGAAGTCATCGACATCTTCAAGCTATCGGGAGTTCCTCCAAAAACACTAAGGCTAACACTTTTCCCTTTCTCTTTGAGGGATCGTGCTAGAACTTGGTTTAATAGCTTACCTGCGGACTCCATTGCCACATGGAGTGATATGGCTGAAAAGTTTCTTATGAAGTATTTCCCTCCAACCAAGAATGCTAAATTGAGAAATGACATTGCCTCTTTTCATCAAGGTGATGGAGAGTCAGTCTATGCGGCGTGGGAAAGGTTTAAGTAGCTACTCCGAAGGTGCCCATTACACGGTATCCCCCATTGGATTCAAATGGAGACGTTTTACAATGGTCTCAATGAGCCAACCAGAGTAATGGTTGATGCCGCAGCTAATGGCGCTCTTTTGGCCAAATCTTAGAATGAGGCCAATGAGATTCTGGAGAGGATGGCTACAAATCATTATTAATGGCCAACCGAGAGACTACCCACAAGGAAAACACCGGGAGTTCTTGAAGTGGATGTAATCACAGCTCTTTCGGCTCAAGTGTCAAATTTGACTAACATGATAAAAAATATGAACACTTCAACTGGAGTGAAACCGGTCCAGGCCCTTGCAGTCTCCTGTGTATATTGTGGGGAGGGACACCTATTTGAGGAATGTCCGTTGAATCCCGCTTCGGCTTGTTATGTGAGTAACTACAACCGCAACAATGCTTACAACCATCAACACAACCAAGGATGGAAACAACATCCTAATTTCTCTTGGAATAACCAAGGAGCAGGTCCTAGTGGTGCTTCTCAATATAATAGACCAGCTCCACAGCCGGGTTTAGCACAACCATCGTAGCCAATGAGGATTCAAGCTGGTGAAAGTTCAAATTCCATGGAGAATTTCGTCAAGGAATATATAACGAAGAATGAGGCTAAGATGCAAAGCTATGATTCAACCTTGAGAAGCTTGGAAACTCAAATTGGGCAACTTGCAAATGCTCTAAACAATCGGCCGCAGGGCACTCTTCCAAGCAACACAAAAAATCCTAGGCGGGATGGTAAGGATCATTGTAATGCAATTATATTGAGAAGTGGAAAAGCATTGGAGCAGCCAAAGGAGAAAAAGGAGCTGGATGAAGAGCCCTCTTCGATCCAAACAAAAGAAAGGCAGGACGTTCGCATGAATCCTGCACAACCACAAGATGAAGCAGAACCTGGTGTTGCTGCAGCAAAACAACATCAGCAAAAACCAGACCAGCAGCATCAGATTCTAAGTTCTGTTGACAAGCAAAGTCCTGCAGCGTTGCAGCAGCAAGGCAAAGCAACAGCAACGTGTCAGAATAACCCAACACCGCCCTTCCCTCAGAGATTTCAGAAGAAGCAACAAGACAAGCAATTTGGGAAATTTCTTGATGAGCTAAAACAACTTCACATAAATATCCCGTTGGTGGAGGCTCTTGAGCAAATGCCAAATTATGTAAAGTTTATGAAGGAAATCCTTTCCAAGAGGAGGCGTTTGGGTGAGTTTGAAACGGTGGCACTTACACGGAATGCGGCTTGATATCCCAGAGTACTCTACCACCGAAATTGAAGGACCCAGGGAGTTTCACAATCCCATGTTCAATTGGTAATACTTATGTTGGTAAGGCCTTGTGTGATTTGGGTGCTAGCATTAACTTAATGCCGATGTCTGTTTTCAAGCAACTAGGGATTGGTGAAGCTAGGCCGACCACCGTCACTCTTTAACTTGCTGATAGATCATTTGTTCATCCGGAAGGAAAAATTGAAGATGTGCTAGTGCATGTTGATAAATTCATTTTTCCAGTGAATTTCGTTGTCTTGGACTATGAAGCAGACAAGGAGGTGCCTATCATTTTGGGTAGACCGTTTCTAGCTATGGGGAAGACACTGATCGACGTGCAAAAAGGTAAACTCACTATGCGAGTTGATGATGAGCAGGTCACATTTGATGTCCTCAACGCTATGCGCTTCCCAGATGAGATTGAAGAATGCTCGGCTGTGGGAGTGTTAGACGACCTTGTGTTGGCAGGGCTGACTAAGGATGCATATGAGGAAATAGAAGAGGAGGATATTACAAAGGCAGAATTGGAGGTTGAACAGGTTGATGATCAGTCTCAAGCATTAGAAGGCGAAACCAACCAAGTTGTTGTTTGTCAAAGAAGACCATTCGAGTCATTGGAGTTATCTGAGAGGAGTTTGAAGCCACCTAGACCATCAATTGAAGAACCACCGGTGCTGGAATTGAAGTCATTACCAAGTTACTTGAAATATGCTTACTTGGGTGAAGGAAGCACCTTGCCAGTAATCATATCATCCACATTGGATGAGGAACAGGAGAATAGATTGCTGGAGGTGCTCAAAAAGCACAAAAGGGCGATGGGGTGGTCCATAGCTGATATAAAAGGAATCAGCCCTTCTCTATGCATGCACAAAATCCTGTTAGAAGATTGCTGCAGCAATTCAGTTGAGCAGCAGCGGAGATTGAATCCCATCATGAAGGATGTAGTGAAGAAGGAAATCATAAAGTGGCTGGATGCAGGAATAATATACCAATTTCAGACAGCTCGTGGGTCAGTCCTGTTCAATGTGTGGCCAAGAAAGGAGGAGTGACAGTGGTGGCCAATGACAACAATGAATTGATACCCACTAGAACGATGACTGGATGGAGGGTATGTGTAGACTATAGAAAGCTAAATGCCGCCACTAGAAAGGATCATTTTCCACTGCCATTTATTGATCAAATGCTGGATAGGCTTGCTGGGAAGGAGTTTTATTGTTTCTTGGACGGATACTCAGGCTATAACCAGATTGCTGTAGCACCAGAGGATCAAGGTAAAACAACCTTCACTTGTCCTTATGGAACTTTCGCTTTTAGAAGAATGCCATTTGGTTTGTGCAATGCTCCAGCGACATTCCAAAGATGTATGATGGCAATCTTCACTGACATGGTAGAAAAGACTTTGGAGGTATTCATGGATGATTTCTCAATTTTTGGTGACTCTTTTGGTGATTGCTTGAAAAATTTATCTAAGGTGCTTCAAAGGTGTGAGGAAACAAACTTGGTTCTAAACTGGGAAAAGTGCCATTTTATGGTTACAGAGGGGATTGTTTTGGGCCACAAAGTTTCACAAAAAAGGCATTGAAGTGGACAGAGCAAAGATAGAGATCATTGAGAAGCTACCTACTCCTAGCTCTGTCAAGGGAATTCGGAGTTTCTTGGGACATGCTGGTTTCTATAGACAATTTATCAAGGATTTCTCTAAAGTGTCAAAGCCATTATGTTCTCTTTTGGAGCAGAACAGGTCATTCGACTTCAATGAAGATTGTCAACGTGCGTTCTCTGAATTGAAGAAAGCTCTTGTCACAACTCCTGTCATCATTGCACCGGACTGGACACTGCCATTTGAGCTTATGTGCGATGCCAGTGACCATGCAGTAGGGGCAGTTCTTGGCCAGCGGAGAGGGAAGCCGATTCACCCTATCTACTATGCTAGTAGAACACTCACGGAGGCCCAACTGAACTATACCACCACTGAGAAAGAACTATTGGCTGTGGTATTTGCCTTTGATAAGTTTCGATCGTATCTCGTGGGAACAAAGGTGACAGTTTTTACAGACCATTTAGCCATTAAATATCTCATTTTGAAGAAAGATGACAAGCCGAGATTAATTCGGTGGATATTACTGCTTCAAGAATTTGATCTTGAAATTAAGGATAAGAAGGGAACAGAAAATTAAGTGACAGACCATCTTTCCAGAATTGAGCAAGAAAAGGGGGCTGAGTCACATATTCCTATTCAAGAGAAATTCCCTGATGAGCAACTTCTCGTAGTGCAACAAGCCTCCTTGCCATGGTATGCAGATTTGGCAAATTATCTAGCAAGTGGCAAGGCACCTCCGGATATGAACAGATAACAAATGAAGCGATTTCTGCATGAGATGAAGTCTTACTATTGGGATGAACCATTTCTCTATAAGCAGGGAGCAGACCAAATTTGGAGGCGGTGTGTGCCCCAAGAAGAAGTCTCGAGCATTCTACATCATTGCCACGCTTCACCATATGGAGGCCACTTTTGGGGATCAAGAAGCATGCCAAGGTAATCTTTGTAATCCGGGTATTTTTGGCCCACACTTTTCAAAGATGCTTATGAATTTGTTAAGGCATGTGATAGGTGTCATGTGTCGGCAATATTTCAACGTCATGAAATGCCGTTGACAAATATTTTGGAGGTTGAATTGTTCGATGTTTGGGGAATTGATTTCATGGGACCTTTCCCTCCTTCATTTGGCAATCTTTACATATTGGTAGCGATGGATTATGTGTCGAAATGGGTTGAGGCATCGGCATTCCCCACAAATGATTCCAAGGTAGTGATCAAGTTCTTGTATAAGAACATTTTCACCGCTTTGGAACTCCATGAACCATAATCAAAGTGATTTAGGAACTCATTTCGAAAGCAAGCAGTTTGAGGGGGTGCTTGCCAAATATGGAGTCAAACATAAGATCGCTATAGCCTAACATCCTCAAACAAGTGGTCAAGTAGAGATTTCAAACAGAGAAATCAAGGACATTCTGGAAAAGGTCATGAATCCAAACTGAAAGGATTGGTCATTGCGACTAGATGACTCTCTCTGGGCTTATAAGACAGTGTTTAAAACGCCTTTGGGAATGTCTCCTTACCGTCTCGTCTTTGGCAAGGCGTGTCATTTGCCGCTGGAACTTGAACAGAAGGCGTTTTGGGCGACAAGGAAGCTCAACATGGATCTACAAGCTTCCGGTCAAGCAAGGTTGCTGCACTAGATGAGCTAGAAGAGATGCGGATGTTGTCATATGAGAATGCAAAGCTGTACAAGGAGAAGACTAAAAGATGGCATGACATGAGAATAAAACCAAGAGTATTTGAGCCAGGACAACAGGTGTTGTTATACAATTCAAGGCTGAAATTGTTCCCAGGCAAACTCAAGTCAAGATGGATGGGGCCATTCACAGTTGCTACTGTTTTTCCACATGGAGCAGTGGAGTTACAAGAAGAGACATCAGGGAGGAAGTTCTTGGTGAACGGACAGAGAATCAAGCATTATTAGGGAGGACCTATGGAACGTTCCAAGACCTCTGTCACATTGAGTGATAACTGAAAGAAGGGTAGACGTCAGGCTGAAGACGTAAAAACAAGCGCTATTGGGAGGCAACCCAAAGTTTCTGTTTCTCTTTATTTGCTTTCATTTTGATGTTGTCTTTTTAGTTTGCAGTATTCTTCTTCCATTTCATTTTCCATCTTATTTTGATTCTGAGTTTCAAGTAGATTGCTGACTTATTTTAGTAAGTGGCGGGATGACTCTTATATCTGTGTGTTTGGTGATTCATCGGGAGTTACATGGCTGAGGAGAATGGGAACAAAATTTTGCTGCAGCATCAAACAACATCGTATAGCATTGTTTCCCCCTCGCGAGAAGCTGATTGGGGTACTGAAGGATTTAAATGGGACGACGTCGTTTTGTTGAAGGGGAAAGTAGAATGTTGGCCATCTAATGCGGTGGCATTTTGGTAATATTTTGAGCAGATGGCCAACTAGTGAAACGGCAGCGTTTGGGTAAAAAAAAAAAAAAAAAACAAAAAACAAAAAAAAATGAAATAAAAAAAAACCGCCCCAAATCTGCATTCCATTTCCAATTTCCCCTTCCCTCCAAACAACCCCTCTCTAATCTTTCTGCCCTAGAAATTTCCCCCATAATTTCCCCCAAAGTCTCCATCTGCCTTAGAATCGCCGCCGGCCCGTTTCCCCCCGTTTATCTGCCGGATTACCCAACCTCTCCCACTCCCGTCAGCCAATGGGGAAGAAGAATATAGCGAGGCGGCCATTTTCCTCCAAAAATACTGATTCCGCCGTGAGTAAAAACTAGGCCGCCAATGATCCATCTCCTTCTGCCCGGAGTACCCCAGAGATCCCGAAGTTCGTTGATGATGATGCAAAAAACCGGTACACCGGGAACATCTCCGCCCGGAATCTAGTGAAGGAAAAAGGCTTCCTCCTTCACGACAGTCCCACCTTGGGGCAGCTAGCATACATCTCGGATGTCATTATCCCACGGAAATGGCCAGGTGTGTTGTCAACACCCCATTAATCCGGTTGTTCCCCTTGTCAAGGAATTTTATGCAAATCTGAAAACCCAGAGGCAAACCACGGTTGTTGTCCGCCAGGTACGCATTCCCATCACTGCAATTCACATAAATACTGTGCTGGGTATTAACTAGCAAGAGGATGAAGTCGTGGACCTATTGACCAAGATAACGGAGGATCAACTTCATGACGTTTTGCGCACAATCGTCGTCCCTGGAGCACAATGGACTTTGTCCACCACCGGCGCCTACACATGCAACAGGCATGAGCTTCAACCTGTTGCCAAGGTCTGGTACCATTTCTTGGCGTCTCGGATTTTGCTCTCAACACACGGGAAGACAATATCCCGGAACAGAGCCATTTTGCTTTATGCCCTTATTGTGGGGAAGCCGATCAACGTGGGACGGTTGATCATTGATCAAATTCGGGCTTGTGTGAAGAAAGAAAAAGGAGGTTTGTATTTCCCCTCCCTCATTTCCGAGATGTGTATTCAGGCAAATGTGCCTTGGGACGAGAATGAGCCACGTCTGAGGAACACCGGCCCAATGGATTTGGTAGCTATTACGCGGATAGCGTCCGAGTGAGCAGACAAGACGGCACAAGGTGAGAATGCCGGCGAAGGAGAGGAAAATGAGGAAGAGCCAGCCGGACCCTCCGAGAACACTACACCATCTGCGGCTCCATCTCAAAGCCAGGCATGGCTTGAACAACGGATGAGCCTATTTGAAGTGCAGCAGTATGAATTGTTTGAGATGCTGCAGAAGCAACAAGAGCAGTTACACCAATTCTGGGTGTATTCTCGAGACAGGGACAGGGCATTGAAGAAATCTCTTCAACGGAACTTTTCTAAGCCTATGGCCACCTTCCCTATTTTCCCAGAGGCGCTAATTCTACAGTCTCAAGGTTCAGACATCAATGCCGAGGCATCAGAGCAGGTTGTTGATGAGGACACCACTGCTGGTGTCTAGCAGGAAGAACCACCAGCCGCTGTTGTTGCGGATGTTCCCGAGCCATCATCGTCGCGTGGAAAGGAGAAGGGCAAAGCTGTGGTTGAAGATTCACCACCCAGGCGGCGTTCCATGCGAAACCCGAAGAATTGGAAATGGCATTCATGATGTACGACGAGGGAGTTTTCTTTTCCTATATACTTTATTTCTATGTTTTGTGTTTAGAATGATTAAATTTTCATTTTTGTGCAGTGAGGACACTGCTCCCCTTTAAGTCTTGGGGAGTAAGTGTCTTGTGTCTTGTGTTTTCCTTGTTGTTTGGTGTGTTTGGTGGTGAATTCTCTTGGACCTATGATGATAATTATTGGATTGAGCACAGTTCTTAGAAAGGTATTCTTTTCTCAACTTTTTGTTTTGGATTTCACTTGATTATTTTGTTCAAAGATTGTGATTTCTTTTTCTTAACTTTGAGCACTTAGCCTTGTGTTATGGATGCATTGGATTTCTAGACAAAGATTATGTGAATGTGATGCAAAAAGATTGTGTATATATCATATCATTAGATTTTGCAAACTCTAGAACTTACTTGATGAATTGTCGAGGCGAAATGCTAGGAAAGCGCTTGATTAAGGACATGATTTAGGCCATTTTGGACCGATTGAGCCTTTCTAAGCCAACCTTGTACATGTGATATCCTTAGTCACCCTTTTTTGAGCCTATATATATCATTTTCTTTGTTATCCACATCTTTAGCCTAGCCTTTTAAATAAGTTTCTAACTTTCTACCCTTCACCCATAAGCATATTAGTTATTTGAGGACATATTGAGCCATGTGTGATAAGGAAGGGTGGTGTTGTGAGTGTTGTTGCCGTATATGAGTTGGTGTGAGATGATGCAGTGGGTGTTAAAAACGTGTGAAATTCTGTAAAAAAAAAAAAATGCTGCAACATTTTATAGCAATTCTGAGCAGTAAAAAATATATATATAAATAAATAAATAAATAAAAGATGAATTTTTTTGGTTTCTTCAATAAGTGGTTGACAAAAAGAGAGTGGAAATCAACTTTGAGGGTGTACTTTGAAGAGTTATATGAGCTCTTGTATGGTCTTAGAGTAACTAATGTGTTTAGGGTGTGATTTGAGCCATAAAATCACCTTTATCCTACCTTAATCCCTAGCCCATCGTTACAAGCCTTAAAAGTCCTATTGATCCTTGATTAATTGTTAGTCTACATTAGTGGAGATGGTTTTGAAAAGTAAGCTTATGGAGTTTGCATGCATGTGCTTAAATTCTAAATTCTATATTCTATAAGCATGTTTGCATGATCTCATTTGGATTTCCAATGTTGAAATAACACTTGGCTATTCACACACACACAAGAAAGGTCCAATTGGAGAAGAAGCAATCTTGTGAAGTTCAAAATAAAAGTCGATTGAAAATTGTGTTTTTCTTTGAGCTATGTTTCTAATTCAATCCTTCAAGAATTATTCATGAGAATTCATCCACAAATGCACACTTGTTCTTGAGTCTTTTTCTTTTTGTTTTGCTTGAGGACAAGCAAAGTCTTGAGTTTGGGGGTGTGATAACTCTATGAAAATAGAGTTAATTGAGCACTTCCCGGGTTTAAATTATTACTTAGAGAGTATTTAGTTATGGTTTTTCCTTTATTTTGCCTTGTTTCTAGTTTTTAGTTAATTTGGTTCCTTGAATTCTCTCTCTCGTGTTTTTGTTTTTAAAAAGAGCTGATCCGGGTGTATTTGGTGACTATTTTCAGCTTTGGGAAAACATTGTCGTTTTGGAATTTTGAAGAAAAGCCCGGTCAAGAAGATTTGCACATTGTCTTGACAATGCCCGTTGGACCAGACTCACATGTTGCAGACAGCTGTACCTAAGCTGGAAGAATGAGCTGATTTAACCGTGAATGGTGCTGATTTAGCTGCTGATTGGAGGCTTCCTCAGGGGCTGCCACGTGTGATTAGGGTACAATAAGTAGTACTATTTGTTAAGAGAAAAATCTTGTCCTTGGTCATAAACTTGTAAAGAGAGGCGGCTGCACTTGGAAAAGGAAAACCACCTCCATTTTCTCTGATCAAGTACCAGCACCAGTACTGGGAGAAAGAAGAAGAAGGAGACGTAGCAGGGTGCGGTGTTGAACGTAAAGGCCTACTGTTAATACGGAAGAGGCTAGAAGAAGCCTTGGAAAAGGGGATTCGGATTCTCTCCTCATCACCTTAGTTTTCTTTACTCTTTACACTCTGTTTGTATCTTGTTTAAGAATATTTACGTTCTTCTTCATAAATCTGAACTTGATTTCATATATAACTTTATAAGAGTATGTTTGTTGGTTGAAGTTGCTGAGATGTTTAATATTGAAATGTTCATTGATGTTGAATGGATTTAATGATTGTTTCTTTGTTTATTCAAGTAAGCTAAATTCGTGCCTTAACTGTTATTGGGAAATCATAAGAGAGGAGCATAGCTTTGATTAGATCTGGGAAGATTTAGTTGAGTGGACATAACTTGAATAGAGCAGGTTCTTAGATCTTGTTTTAGATCTTTGATTCACATGATATAGGAATATATTGTGTCTTGCATAACCAACGATTTAGAGCTTCATTCTCTGATTTTAGAGTCTAGATTTGCAAAGGAATTTGTGGGGTTTAACTTTAAAATCAGTAGACAGAGGATTGGAAAATCACTGGTTTAGTAAATCCGGTTAACAAGAAGTAGTCGTTATCATCCGTTGCTACAGCATCGTACAACATTGATAGGAGACAGTCTAGCAACTGTAAGCCACGCACAGCGCATTTGGCCAATTTTAATTGCACATTTTGTTAGTAATTAGTTTATTCTCTGTTTTCCTTTGTTTATAGTTAAGTTATTATTAGTTTCTCACATCTTAAAAATCAATTTTAGTTTTCCTTTTAAAAACTTGGATGGAATTGACTTACCAATTTGATCTCAAAAATACACAATCCCTGTGGGACGATACTTGATATTTCATCATTTTACTACTTGTTGACTCGTGCACTTGCGAGATTCTATAAACATAACTGTAGGCAACAAGTTGCTCGGCCTATAATATACCAAATCGAAGCTCTTTTAAAGCCCCACAAATCTGGCGACGCAAAGCCCATCAACCCAATTTTTTAGGCCGAAATTCACTTGTTTTCATCAATTTTTGAGGAAAAGAATCGGATAACTATGACTGAATACGGCCATAACTTTTGATCCAGAAATCGTTGCTGGGCCGATAATATACCAAATCGAAGCTATTTTAAAGCCCTATATATCTGGCGGGGCGAAGCCCCCCAATAAAGTTTTTTAGGCCAAAATGCACTTGTTTTCATCAGTTTTGGAGGAAAAGAATCGGATAATTGTGACTGAATACGGCCATAACTTTTGATCCAGAAATCGTGGCTGGGCCTATAAAATACCAAATCGAAACTCCTTTAAAGCCCTACAAATCTGTTAGTGCAAAGTCCACCTACCCAATTTTTTGGCCAAAATTCACTTGTTTTCATCAATTTTGGCGGAAGAAAATCCGCGAACTGTGACCAAATACGGCCATAACTTTTGATCCAGAAATCGTTGCTGGGCCTATAATATACGAAATCGAAGCCCTTTGAAAGCCCGACAATTCTAGCGAGGCGAAGCCCACCAATCCAATTTGTTAGGCCAATATTCACTTCTTTTCATCAGTTTTGGTGGAAAAGAATCGGATAACTATGACTGAATACGGCCATAACTTTTGATCCAGAAATCGTTGCGGGGCCTATAATATACCAAATCGAAGCTCTTTTAATGCCCTACAAATCTAGCGGGGCAAAGCCCATAAACCCAATTTGTGAGGCCAACATTCACTTGTTTTCATCAGTTTAGGAGGAAAAAAATAGGAGAACTGTGATTGAATACGGCCATAACTTTTGATCCAGAAATAGTTGTTTGGCCTATAATATACCAAATTGAAGTTGTTTTAAAGCCCTACAAATCTAGAAGGGCGAAGCCCACCAACCCATTTTTTTAGGCCAAAATTCACCTGTTTTCATCGGTTTTGGAGGAAAAGAATCGGATAATTGTGACAAAATACGGCCATAACTTTTGATCCAGAAATCGTTGCTGGGCCTATAATATTCCAAATCGAAGCTCTTTTAAAGCGTTACGAATCTAGCAGGGCAAAGCCCACCAACCCAATTTGTTAGGCCAATATTCACTTGTTTTCATCAGTTTTGGAGGAAAAAAATCGGAGAACTGTGACTGAATACGGCAATAACTTTTGATCCAGAAATAGTTGCTGGGCCAATAATATACCAAATCGAAGCTATTTTAAAGCCCTACATATCTGGCCATGCAAAGCCCATCAACGCAATTTTTTAGGCCGAAATTCACTTGTTTTCATCAATTTTTGAGGAAAAGAATCATATAACTGTGACTGAATACGGCCATAACTTTTGGTCCAGATATCGTTGCTGGGCCTATATTATACCAAATTGAAGCACTTTTAAAGCCCTACAAATCTAGCGGGGCGAAGCCCACCAACCCAATTTGTTAGGCCAAAATTTAGTTCTTTTCATCAGTTTTGGAGGAAAAAAATCAGAGAACTGTGACTGAATGGGGCCATAACTTTTGACCCTGAAATCGTTACAGGGCCTATATTATACCAAATCGAATCACTTTTAAAGCCCGAAAAATCTAGCAGGACAAAGCCCCACTAGCCAATTTTTAAGGGCAAAATTCACCTGTTTTCATCAGTTTTGGAGGAAAAGAATCGGATAATTGTGACTGAATACGGCCATAACTTTTGATCCAGAAATCGTTGCTGGGCTTATAATATACCAAATCCAAGCTCTTTTAAAGCCCTACAAATCTGGAGGGGCGAAGCCCACCAACCAATTGTTTTTGGCACAATTTCACCTGTTTTCTCCAATTTTGGAGGAAAAAAATCGGCGAACTGTGACTGGATACAGCCATAACTTTTGATCCAAAAATTGTTACTGTGCTTATAATATACCAAATCGAAGCTCTTTTAAAACCCTATAAATGTAGCGAAGCAAAGCCCAGCAACCTAATTTTTTAGGCCAAAATTCACTTATTTTCATCAGTTTTGGAGGAAAAGAATCGGACAACTGTGACTGAATACGGCTATAACTTTTGATCCATAAATCGCGGTTGGGCCTATAATATACCAAATCGAAGCTATTTTAAAGCTCTATAAACCTAGATGGGCGAAGCCTAGCAACCCATTTTTTTTATGCCAAAATTGACCTGTTTTCATCAGTTTCGGAGGGAAAAAATCGAAGAATTGTGACTGAATACGGCCATAACTTTTGATCCAGATATCGTTGCTGGGCCTATATTATACCAAATCGAAGCTTTTTTAAAGCCCTACAAATCTAGCAGGGCAAAGCCCACCAACCCAATTTGTCAGGCCAAAATTCACTTCCTTTCATCAGTTTTGGGGTAAAAAATCAGAGAACTGTTATTGAATACGATCATAACTTTTGACCCTGAAATAGTTATAGGGCCTATAATATACCAAATCGAAGCTATTTTAAAGCCCTAAAAATCTAGCGAGGGACAAAGCCCCCCTACCCAATTTTTTTGGTCAAAATTCCCTTGTTCTCATCAATTTTTGAGGAAAAAATCAAAAGGATTTTTTAGGCCAAAATACGGACGAACTTTTGATCCGAGGAAAAAATCGTCTTTGGGCCTATAAATATACAAAAATCGGGGCCTATAAGCTATTTTCAAGCCCTACAAATCTGGAGGGGCGAAGCCACCAACCAATTTTTTTAGGCCAAAATTCACCTGTTTTCATCAGTTTTGGAGGAAAAAAATCGGAGAACTGTGACAGAATACGGCCATAACTTTTGATCCAGAAATCGTTTCTAGGCCTATATTTTGCCAAATCAAAGCTCTTTTAATGCCCTACAAATCTAGCGGGGCCAAGCCCACCAACCCAATTTGTTAGGCCAAAATTCACTTCTTTTCATCAGTTTAGGAGGGAAAAATCAGCTAACTGTGATTGAATACGGCCATAACTTTTGACCCTGAAATCGTTACAGGGCCTGTAATATGCCAAATCGAAGCGATTTTAAAAACCTACAAATCTGGAACTACCCATTTTTTTAGGCCAAAATTCACTTCTTTTCATCTATTTTGGAGGAAAAAAAAAAGGATTGAAGAACTCTTTGGGCCAATAATATACCGATTTTAAAGACCTACAAATGGAGGGGAAGCAAAGCCCACCAACCTTTTTGCTCCAAAATTATAATCGGGTTTTTGCCTATAATATACCAAATCGAAGCTCTTTTAAAACCTTTTCATAAAAAATCGGGCCTATTATAAATTTTAAAGCAAAAGCTCTTTTTAAAGCCCCACCAACCCTAATTTTTTAGGCCAAAATTCACTTGTTTTCATCAATTTTGGAGGAAAAAATCGGAGAACCGCGGATCGAATGCTATAACTTTTGATCCAGAAATCGCGGTTGGGCCTATAATATACCAAATCGAAGCTATTTTAAAGCCCTATAAATCTAGAGGGGTGAAGCCCACCAACCCAATTTGTTAGGCCAAAATTCACTTCTTTTCATCTGTTTTGGAGTAAAAAAATCGGAGAACCTGACTGAATACGGCCATAACTTTTGACCCTGAAATCGTTATAGGGCCTATAATATACCAAATTGAAGCTCTTTTAAAGCCCTAAAAATCTAGCAGGGAAAATCCCCCAAGCCTAATTTTTTAGTTCAAAATTCACTTCTTCTCATCAGTTTTGGAGGAAAAAAATCGGAGAACACTATAACTTTTGACCCTAAAATAACATTTTGATCCAAAAATCATTTTTAAAGCCCTATAATATACCAAATCCAAAATTCAGCTATTTTAAAGACCTAGAAAACTGATAGGAGAACTTTGATTGAATACAACCCATTTTTTGCCAAAATTCAATTGTTTTCATAAGTTTTGGACCAAAAAAATCTCTTTTAAACCCTATAAATGTAGCGGATCAAATAAGACCATAATTTTTTGATCCAAAATCTTTTATGGGCCTATTTTATACCAAATCGAATCTTTTAAAGCCCTTTTGATCCATAACAATGTTGGGCCTATAATATACCAAGCCCAGCTATTTTAAACCCAATTTCTTAAGCCAAAATTTTTTACTTCCTTTTTCATTAGTTTTGGGGAAAAAATCGGAGAATTGGATTGAATACGGCCATAACTTTTGACCTCGAAACAATTATAGGGACTATAATATACCAAATCGAAGCTTTTTTAAACCCTACAAATCTAGGGGACAAAGCCCCCCAACCTAATTTTTTAAGGCCAAAATTCACTTGTTTTCATCAATTTTGGAGGAAAAAAATCGTGAGAAATTGGATGAAATACCATAACTTTTGACCCTAAAAATCTAGCAGACAAAAATCGTTAAAGGGTCCTATAATATACCAAATTGAAGCTCTTTTTAAAGCCCTATAATTTAATAGCATAGCAAAAGCCAACCCAAATTTTTTAGGCCGAAACTCACATGTGTTCATCAATTTTGGAGGAAACGAATCGGATACCTGTGACTAAATACGGCCATAACTTTTGATCCAAAAATGGTTGCTGGGCTTATAATATACCAAATTGAAGCTCTTTTAAAGCCCTACAAATCTGGAGGGGCGAAGCCCTCCAACCAAATTTTTTAAGCCAAAATTCACCTGTTTTCATCAGTTTTGGAGGAAAAAAATCAGAGATCTGTGACTGAATACGACCATAAGTTTTGACCCTGAAACAATTATAGGGCCTATAATATACCAAATCGAAACTTTTTTAAAACCCAAAAAATCTAGCAGGACAAAGCCCCCCTATCCAATTTTTTAAGTAACAATTCACTTGTTCTCATCAATTTTGGAGGAAAAAAATCGGAGAACTGTGACTGAATACGGCCATAACTTTTGACCCTGAAATCGTTAAAGGGCCTATAATATACCAAATTGAAGCTCTTTTAAAGCCCTACAATTTTAGCTATGCAAAGCCCGTCAACCCAATTTTTTAGGCCGAAACTCACATGTGTTCATCAATTTTGGAGGAAACGAATCGGATACCTGTGACTGAATACGGCCATAACTTTTGATCCTAAAAAATGGTTGGGCCTATAATATACCAAATTGAAGCTCTTTTAAAGCCCTACAACTCTGGAGGGGCGAAGCCCTCCAACCAAATTTTTTAAGCCAAAATTCACCTGTTTTCATCAGTTTTGGAGGAAAAAAAATTGGAGAACTGTGACAGAATAAGGCCATAACTTTTGATCCAGAAATCGTTGCTAGGCCTATATTATACCAACTCGAAGCTCTTTTAAAGCCCTACAAATCTAGCGGGGCTAAGCCTACCAACCAAATTTGTTAGGCCAAAATTCACTTCTTTTCATCAGTTTTGGAGGAAAAAATCGGAGAACTGTGATTGAATACGACCATAACTTTTGATCCAAAAATCATTGTTAAGCCTATAATATACCAAATCGAAGCTACTTTAAAGACCTAGAAATCTGATAGGGCGAAGCCCACGAACCCATTTTTTTATGCCAAAATTCACCTGTTTTCATCAGTTTTGGAGGAAAAAAATGGGAGAACTGTGACTGAATACGACCATTACTTTTGATCCAGATATCTTTGCTGGGCCTATGTTATACCAAATCGAAGCTCTTTTAAAGCCCTAACAATGTAGCGGGGCGAAGCCCACTAACCCAATTTCTTCGGCCAAAATTCACTTGTTTTTCATTAGTTTTTGGGAAAAAATCGAGAACTGTGATTGAATACGACCATAACTTTTGATCTAGAAATAATTATGGGCCTATAATATACCAAATCAAAGCTATTTTAAAGCCCTAAAAATCTAGGGGACAAAGCCCCCAACCTAATTTTTTGGTCAAAATTAACTTGTTCTCATCAATTTTTGAGGAAAAAAATCAGAGAACTGTGACTGAATACGGCCATAACTTTTGATCCGAAAAATCGTTTAAAGGGCCTATAATATACCAAATTGAAGCTCTTTTAAAGCCCTATAATTTTAGGGGCATAAAGCCCACCAACCCAATTTTTTAGGCCAAAATTCACTTGTTTTCATCAATTTTGGGCAAAAAAATCGGAGAAACTGTGACTAAATACGGCCATAACTTTTGATCCAAAAATGGTTGCTGGGCCTATAATATACCAAATCGAAGCTCTTTTAAAGCCCTAACAATGTAGCGGGGCGAAGCCCACTAACCCAATTTCTTCGGCCAAAATTCACTTCCTTTCATTAGTTTTGGGGGAAAAAATCAGAGAACTGTGACTGAATACGGCCATAACTTTTGACCCCGAAACAATTATAGGGCCTATAATATACCAAATCGAAACTTTTTTAAAACCCTAAAAATCTAGCAGGACAAAGCCCCCCTACCTAATTTTTTAAGTCAAAATTCACTTGTTCTCATCAATTTTGGAGGAAAAAAATCAGAGAACTGTGACTGAATACGGCCATAACTTTTGACCCTGAAATCGTTAAAGGGCCTATAATATACCAAATCGAAGCTATTTTAAAGCCCTACAAATCTAGGGGGCAAAGCCCACCAACCTTTTTTTTTTTAGGCCAAAATTCACTTGTTTTCATCAATTTTGGAGAAAAAAATCGGGAACTGTGGATTGAATAGGGCCATAACTTTTGATCCAAAATCGTTGTTGGTCTATATAATATACCAAATCGAAGCTATTTTAAAGCCCCTATAAATCTAGCGGGGTGAAGCCCACCAACCCATTTTGTTAGGCCAAAATTCACTTCTTTTCATCAGTTTTTGGGAAAAAAAAATTGGAGAGAACTGTGATGAATAAGGCCATAACTTTTGATCTAGAAATCGTTGCTAGACCTATATTATACCAAATCGAAGCTCTTTTAAAGCCCTACAAATCTAGCGGGAAAAAAGCCCACCAACCCAATTTGTTAGTTCAAAATTCACTTCTTTTCATCGTTTTGGAGGAAAAAATCGGAGAACACGTGATTGAATACGGCCATAACTTTTGCCCCTGAAATCGTTAGAGGGCCTATAATATACCAAATTGAAGCTATTTTAAAGACCTATAAATCTTGAGGGACAAAGCCCACAACCATTTTTTTAGGCCAAAATTCACCTGTTTTCATCAATTTTAAAGGAAAAAAATCGGAGAACTGTGACTGAATACGACCATAACTTTTGCTACAAAAATCGTTACTGTGCCTATAATATACCAAATCGAAGCTCTTTTTAAAGCCCTACAAATGTAGGAAGCAAAGCACATAAACCAATTTTTTAGGCCAAAATTCACTTGTTTTCATTAGTTTTGGAGGAAAAAAATCGGAGAACTGTGGATTGAATACGGCTATAACTTTTGATCCGAAAAATTATAGGGCCTATAATATACCAAATCAAAGCTATTTTAAAGCCTTAAAAATCTAGGGGGGACAAGCCCCCCAACCCAATTTTTTATGCCAAAATTCAATTTTTTCATCATTTTTAGAGGAAAAAATCGGAGAAGAATTTGAATCAATACGGCCATAACTTTTGGAGGAAATCGTTAAAGGGCCTATATTATACAAAATCGAAGCACTTTTAAAGCCCTACAAATTCAAGCGGGAAAAGCCCACCAACCCAATTTTTAGGCCAAAATTCACTTGTTTTCATCAATTTTGGGGAAAAAAATCCTATGAGAATTTGCCTATGAATAAATTTTAACGGGCCTATAATATACCAAATAGAAGCTCTGGGCCTATAATATACCAAACAACCAATTTTTTAAGCCAAAATTCACTTGTTTTCAAATTTTGGAGGAAAAAAATCGGACCAACCAAATTTGTTAGGCCAAAATTCCCTTCCTTTCATCGGGGCCTTTATACCAAAAAATCTTTTTAAAGCCCTAAAACTAGAGGGGTGATCCCCCCCAACCAAATTTTTTAGGCCAAAATTCACTTCCTTTCATCAATTTTGAGGAAAAAATAATATACCAAATCGAATCGACCATCTTTTAATGCCCTGAAAAAATCTATAGGGCCTATAATATACCAAAAAGCCCTTTTAAAACCCTAAAAATCAAGCGGACAAAGCCCCCTACCCAATTTTTCAAAATTCACTTGTTCTCATCAATTTTGGAGGAAAAAAAATCGGAGAACCGTGATTAAAATACGGCCATAACTTTTGATCCAGAAATCGTTCTTTGGGCCTATAATATACCAAATCGAAAGCTATTTTAAAGCCCTAAAAATCTAGAGGGGCAAAGCCCACCAACCCATTTTTTAGGCCAAAATTCACTGTGTTTCATCAATTTTGGAGGAAAAAAAATCGGAGAATACTTGATGAATACTTTTGGCCATAATCGTTTTTGATCCAAAAAAGCCCTTCAAATTGGGGTCTATAATATACCAATGAAGCTCCTTTAAAAGAAAAAAAAATCTAGCGGATTGAATAGCCATAACCAACCCATTTTTTTAGGCCAAAATTCACCAAATCGAAGCTATTTTGGAGAAAAAAAATTGGAGAACCGTGATGAATTTTTTAGGCCATAATTTTTGATCTAGAAATCGTTTAAAGAAAAAACCTATATTATACCAAATTGAAGCTCTTTTAAAGCCCTACAAATACCAAATCGAAGCTCTTTTAAAGCCCACCAACCCAATTTGTTAGGCCAAAATTCACTTCTTTTCATCAGTTTTGGAGGCAAAAATCAGAGAACTGTGATTGAATACGACCATAACTTTTGACCCTGAAATCGTTACAGGGCCTATAATATACCAAATTGAAGCTATTTTAAAGACCAACAAATCTGGCGGGGCAAAGCCCACAACCATTTTTTTAGGCTATAATTCACCTGTTTTCATCAATTTTGGAGGAAAAAAATCGGAGAACTGTAACCGAATACGACCATAACTTTTGCTGTAGAAATCGTTACGTGCCTATAATATACCAAATCGAAGCTTTTTTAAAGCCCTACAAATGTAGCGAAGCAAAGCCCACAAACCCAATTTTTTAGGCCAAAATTCACTTGTTTTCATCAGTTTTGGAGGAAAAGAATCGGAGAATACCCAATTTTTGAAATCTTGTTCTAATAACTTTTGATCTAGAAATATTTTGGGCCTATAATATACCAAATCAAAGCTATTTTAAAGCCCTATAAATCTAGGGGGGCGAAGCCCAACAACCCATTTTTTTATGCCAAAATTCACCTGTTTTCATCAGTTTTAGAGGAAAAAAATCGGAGAATTGTGACTGAATACGGCCATAACTTTTGATCCAGATATCGTTGCTGGGCCTATATTATACCAAATCGAAGCTCTTTTAAAGCCCTACAAATCTAGCGGGGCGAAGCCCACCAACCCAATTTGTTAGGCCAAAATTCACTTCCTTTCATCAGTTTTGGGGAAAAAATCAGAGAACTGTGACTGAATACGGCCATAACGTTTGACCCTGAAATAGTTACAGGGCCTATAATATACCAAATCGAAGCTCTTTTAAAGCCCTACAAATCTAGCGGGGCGAAGCCCACCAACCCAATTTGTTAGGCCAAAATTCCCTTCCTTTCATCAGTTTTTGGGCAAAAAAATCAGAGAACTGTGACTGAATACGGCCATAACGTTTGACCCTGAAATAGTTACAGGGCCTATAATATACCAAATCGAAGCTCTTTTAATGCCCTAAAAATCTAGCAGGACAAAGCCCCCCTACCCAATTTTTTAGGTCAAAATTCACTTGTTCTCATCAATTTTGGAGGAAAAAAATCAGAGAACTGTGATTAAATACGGACAGAACTTTTGATCCAGAAATCGTTGCTGGGCCTATAATATACCAATGAAAGCTATTTTAAAGCCCTACAAATCTTGAGGGGCGAAGCCCACCAACCCTTTTTTTTAGGCCAAAATTCACCTGTTTTAATCAGTTTTGGAGAAAAAAAATCGGAGAACTGTGACTGAATAGGGCCATAACTTTTGATCCAGAAAACGTTGCTGGGTCTATATTATACCAAATCGAAGCTCCTTTAAAGCCCTGCAAATCTAGCGGGGCATAGCCCACCAACCCATTTTGTTAGGCCAAAATTCACTTCTTTTCATCAGTTTTGGAGTAAAAAAATCAGAGAACTGTGACAGAATACGGCCATAACTTTTGATCTAGAAATCGTTGCTAGACCTATATTATACCAAATCGAAGCTCTTTTAAAGCCCTACAAATCTAGCGGGGCCAAGCCCACCAACCCAATTTGTTAGGCAAAAATTCACTTCTTTTCATCAGTTTTGGAGGCAAAAATCGGAGAACTGTGATTGAATACGGCCATAACTTTTGCCCCTGAAATCGTTACAGGGCCTATAATATACCAAATTGAAGCTATTTTAAAGACCTATAAATCTTGCGGGACAAAGCCCACAACCATTTTTTTAGGCCAAAATTCACCTGTTTTCATCAATTTTAAAGGAAAAAAATCGGAGAACTGTGACTGAATACGACCATAACTTTTGCTACAAAAATCGTTACTGTGCCTATAATATACCAAATCGAAGCTCTTTTAAAGCCCTACAAATGTAGCGAAGCAAAGCCCATCATCCCAATTTTTTAGGCCAAAATTCACTTGTTTTCATCAGTTTTGGAGGAAAAGAATCGCAGAACTGTGACTGAATACGGCCATAACTTTTGATCCAGAAATTGCGACTGGGCCTATAATATACCAAATCAAAGCTATTTTAAAGCCCTATAAATCTAGGGGGGCGGAGCCCAACAACCCATTTACTATGCCAAAATTCACCTGTTTTCATCAGTTTTAGAGGAAAAAAATCGGAGAATTGTGACTGAATACGGTCATAACTTTTTATCCAGATATCATTGCTGGGCCTATATTATACTAAATCGAAGCTCTTTTAAAGCCTTACAAATCTAGCGGCGCGAAGCCCACCATCCCAATTTGTTAGGCCAAAATTCACTTCCTTACATCAGTTTTTCAGGAAAAAATCTAGCAGGACATAGACCCCCTACCCAATTTTTTAGGTCAAAATTCACTTGTTCTCACCAATTTTGGAGGAAAAAAATCGGAGAACTGTGATTGAACACGGACAGAACTTTTGATCCAGAAATCGTTGCTGGGCCTATAATATACCAAATCGAAGCTATTTTAAAGCCCTACAAATCTGGAGGGGTGAAGCCCACCAACCCATTTTTTTAGGCCAAAATTCACTTGTTTTAATCAGTTTTGGAGAAAAAAAATCGGAGAACTGTGACTAAATACGGCCATAACTTTTGATCCAGAAAACGTTGCTGGGTCTATATTATACCAAATCGATGCTCCTTTAAAGCCCTGCAAATGTAGCGGGGCATAGCCCACCAAACCAATTTGTTAGGCCAAAATTCACTTCTTTTCATCTGTTTTGGAGGAAAAAAATCGGAGAACTGTGACTGAATACGGCCATAACTTTTGACCCTGAAATCGCTACAGGGCTTATTATATATGAAATCGAAGCTCTTTTAAAGCCCTCGAATTCTAGCGATACAAAGCCCATCAACCCAATGTTTTAGGCCGAAATTCACATGTTTTCATCAATTTTGGAGGAAACGAATCAGATACCTATAACTGAATACGGCCATAACTTTTTATCCAAAAATCGTTGCTGGGCTTATAATATACCAAATCGTAGCTATTTTAAAGCCCTACAAATCTGGAGGGGCGAAGCTCACCAACCAATTTTTTAGGCCAAAATTCACCTGTTTTCATCAGTTTTGGAGTAAAAAAATCGGAGAACTGTGATTGAATATGGACAGAACTTTTGATCCAGAAATCGTTGCTGGGCCTATAATATACCAAATCGAAGCTATTTTAAAGCCCTACAAATATGGAGGGGCGAAGCCCACCAACCCATTTTTTTTGGCCAAAATTCACCTGTTTTAATCAGTTTTGGAGGAAAAAAATCGGAGAACTGTGACTGAATACGGCCATAACTTTTGGCCCTGAAATCGCTACAGGGCCTATAATATACGAAATCGAAGTTCTTTTAAAGCCCTCGAATTCTAGCAATGCAAAGCCCATCAACCCAATGTTTTAGTCCGAAATTCACATGTTTTCATCAATTTTGGAGGAAACGAATCAGATACCTATAACTGAATACGGCCATAACTTTTTATCCAAAAGTCGTTGCTGGGCTTATAATATACCAAATCGTAGCTATTTTAAAGCCCTACAAATCTGGAGGGGCGAAGCTCACCAACAAATTTTTTTAGGCCAAAACTCACCTGTTTTCATCAGTTTTGGAGTAAAAAAATCAGAGAACTGTGACAGAATACGGCCATAACTTTTGATCTAGAAATCGTTGCTTGGCCTATATTATACCAAATCGAAGCTCTTTTAAAGCCCTACAAATCTAGCGGGGCCAAGCCCACCAACCCAATTTGTTAGCCAAAATTCATTTCTTTTCATCAGTTTTGGTGGAAAAAATCGGAGAACTGTGATCGAATACGGCCATCACTTTCGACCCTCAAATCGTTACAGGGCCTATAATATACCAAATCAAAGCTATTTTAAAGGCCTACAAATCTGGAGGGGCAAAGCCCACCAACCCATTTTTTTAGGCCAAAATTCACCTGTTTTCATCAATTTTGGAGGAAAAAAATCGGAGAACTGTGATTGAATACGGACAGAACTTTTGATCCAGAAATCGTTGCTGGGCCTATAATATACCAAATCAAAGCTATTTTAAAGCCCTACAAATCTGGAGGGGCGAAGCCCACCAACCCATTTTTTTAGGCCAAAATTCACCTGTTTTAATCAGTTTTGGAGCAAAAAATCGGAGAACTGTGACTGAATACGGCCATAACTTTTGATCCAGAAAACGTTGCTGGGTCTATATTATACCAAATCGAAGCTCCTTTAAAGCCCTGCAAATCTAGCGGGGCATGGCCCACCAACCCAATTTGTTAGGCCAAAATTCACTTCTTTTCATCTGTTTTGGAGGAAAAAATCGGAGAATTGTGACTGAATACGGCCATAACTTTTGACCCTGAAATCGTTACAAGGCCTATAATATACCAAATTGAAGCTCTTTTAAAGCCCTACAAATCTAGCGACGCAAAGCCCGTCAACCCAATTTTTTAGGCCTAAACTCACATGTTTTCATCAATTTTGGAGGAAACGAATCGGATACCTGCGACTGAATACGGCCATAACCTTTGGTCCAAAAATAGTTGCTGGGCTTATAATATACCAAATCGAAGCTCTTTTAAAGCCTTACAAATCTGGCGGGGCGAAGCCCCCCAACAAATTTTTTTAAGCCAAAATTCACCTGTTTTCAACAGTTTTGGAGGAAAGAAATCGCAGAACTGTGACAGAATACGGCCATAACTTTTGATCCAGAAATCGTTGCAAGGCCTATATTATACCAAATCGAAGCTCTTTTAAAACCCCACAAATCTAGCGGGGCTAAGCCCACCAACCAAATTTGTTAGGCCAAAATTCACTTCTTTTCGTCAGTTTTGGAGGCAAAAATCGGAGAACTATGATTGAATACAACCATAACTTTTGACCATGAAATCGTTACAGGGCCTATAATATACGAAATTGAAGCTATTTTGAAGACTAACAAATCTGGTAGGGCAAAGCCCACAACCATTTTTTTAGGCGAAAATTCACCTGTTTTCAACAATTTTGGAGGAAAAAAATCGGAGAACAGTAACTGAATACGACCAAAACTTTTGCTGCAGAAATCGTTACTGTGCCTATAATATACCAAATCGAAGCTCTTTTAAAGCCCTACAAATGTAGCGAAGTAATGCCCACCAACCAAATTTTTTTGACCAAAATTCACTTGTTTTCATCAGTTTTGGAGGAAAAGAATCGGAGAACTGTGACTAAATACGGCTATAACTTTTGATCCAGAAATCGCGGCTGGGCCTATAATATACCAAATCAAAGCTATTTTAAAGCCCTATAAAGCTAAGGGGGCGAAGCCCAACAACCCATTTTTTTATGCCAAAATTCACCTGTTTTCATCAGTTTTAGAGGAAAAAAATCAGAGAATTGTGACTCAATACGGCCATAACTTTTGATCCAGATATCGTTGCTGGGCCTATATTATACCAAATCGAAGCTATTTTAAAGCCCTACAAATCTGGAGGGGAGAAGCCCACCAACCCATTTTTTTAGGCCAAAATTCACTGTTTAATCGGTTTTGGAGAAAAAAATCGGGAGAAAATGATGTATCACTGGCCATAACTTTTGATCCAGAAAATGTTGATGGGTCTATATTATACCAAATCGAAGCTCCTTTAAAGCCCTCCAAATCTAGCGGGGCATAGCCCACCAACCCAATTTGTTTGGCCAAAATTCACTTCTTTTCATCTGTTTTGGAGGAAAAAAATCGGAGAACTGTGACTGAATACGGCCATAACTTTTGACCCTGAAATCGCTACAGGGCCTATAATATGCGAAATCGAAGCTCTTTTAAAGCCCTCGAATTCTAGCGAAGCAAAGCCCATCAACCAAATTTTTTAGGCCGAAATTCACATGTTTTCATCAATTTTGGAGGAAACGAATCAGATACCTATGACTGAATACGGCCATAACTTTTGATCCAAAAACCGTTGTTGGGCTTATAATATACCAAATCGAAGCTATTTTAAAGCCTTACAAATCTGGAGGAGCGGAGCCCACCAACCAATTTTTTAGGCCGAAATTCACCTGTTTTAATCAGTTTTGGAGAAAAAAAATCGGAGAACTGTGACAGAATACGGCCATAACTATTGATCCAGAAATCGTTGCTGGGCCTATATTTTACCAAATCGAAGCTCTTCTAAAGCCCTAAAAATCTAGCGGGGCAAGGCCCACCAACCAAATTTGTTAGGCCAAAATTCACATCTTTCCATCAATTTTGGAGGAAAAAAATCGGAGAACTGTGACTGATACGGCCATAACGTTTGACCCTGTAATCGTTACAGGGTCTATAATATACTAAATCGAAGCTATTTTAAAGCCCTAAAAATGTAGCCGGACAAAGCCCCCCACCCCAATTTTTTAGGCCAAAATTCACTTGTTCTCATCAGTTTTGGAGGGAAAAAATTGGAGAACTGTGACGGAATACGAACATAACTTTTGATCCAGAAATCGTTGCTAGGCCTATAATATACCAAATCGAAGCTATATTAAAGACCTACGAATCTGGAGGGGCGAAGCACACCAACTCCTTTTTTTAGGCCAAAATTCACCTGTTTTCATCAGTTGTGGAGGAAAAAAATCGGAAAACTGTGACTGAATACGGCCATAACTTTTGATCCACAAATCGTTGCTCAGCCTATGTTATACCAAATCAAAGCTCTTTTAAAGCCCTACAATTCTAGCTGGGCAAAGCCCACCAACAAAATTTGTTAGGCCAAAACTCACTTCCTTTCATTAGTTTTGGAGCAAAAAAATCAGAAAACTGTGACTGAATACGGCCATAACTTTTGACCCTGAAATCGTTACAGGGCCTATAATATACCAAATCGAAGCTCTTTTAAAGCCCTACAAATCTGGCAATGCAAAGCCCATCAACCCAATTTTTTAGGCCGAAATTCACATGTTTACATCAATTTTGGACGAAACGAATCGGATACCTGTGACTGAATACGGCCATAACTTTCAATCCAGAAATCGTTGCTGGGCATATAATATACCAAATCGAAGCTCTTTTAAAGCCTTACAAATATAGCGAGGCGAAGCCCACCAACCCAATTTTTTTGGCTAAAATTCACTTATTTTCATCAATTTTGGAGGAAAAGAATCAGATTACTGTGACTGAATACGGCCATAACTTTTGATCCAAAAATCGTTGGTTGGCCTATAATATACCAAATCGAAGCTATTTTAAAGCCCTACAAATCTGGAGGGGCGAAGCCCACCAACCAACTTTTTTAGGGAAAAATTCACCTGTTTTCATCAGTTTTGCAGGAGAAAAATCAGAGAACTGTGACAGCATACGGCCATAACTTTTGATCCAGAAATCGTTGCTAGGCCTAGATTGTACCTAATCGAAGCTCTTTTAAAGCCCTACAAATCTAGCCTGGCCAAGCCCACCAACCCAATTTGTTAGGCCAAAATTCACTTTTGCTCATCAGTTTTGGAGGAAAAAATCGGAGAACTCTCAATGAATACGGCCATAATATACCAAATCGAAGCACTTTTAAAGCCCTAAAAATGTAGCAGGACAAAGCCCCCAAGCCCAACTTTTTAGGCCAAAATTCACTTGTTCTCAACAGTTTTGGAGGAAAAAAATCGGAGAACTGTGACTGAATACGGGCATAACTTTTGATCCAGAAATCGTTGCTCGGCCTATAATATACCAAATCGAAGCTATTTTAAAGACCTAAAAAACTGGAGTGGCGAAACCCGCCAACCCATTTTTTTAGACCAAAATTCACCAGTTTTCATCAGTTGTGGAGGAAAAAAAATCGGAGAACTGTGACTGAATACGGCCATAACTTTTGATCCAGAAATCGTTGCTGGGCCTATATTTTACCAAATCGTAGCTCTTTTAAAGCCCTAAAAATCTAGGGTGGCAAAGCCCACCAACAAAATTTGTTACGCCAAAATTCACATCTTTTCATCAGTTTAGGAGGAACAAAATTGGAGAACTGTGACTGAATACGGCCATAACTTTTGACACCGAAATCGTTACAGGGTCTATAATATCCCAAATCGAAGCTATTTTAAGGCCCTAAAAATGAAGCTGGACAAAGCCTCCACCCAAATTTTTTAGGCCAAAATTCACTTGTTCTCATCAGTTTTGGAGGGAAAAAATCAGAGAACTGTGACGGAATACGGCCACAACTTTTGATCCAGAAATCGTTGCTAGGCCTATAATATACCAAATCGAAGTTGTTTTAAAGACCTACAAATCTAGAGGGGCGAAGCCCACCAACCCATTTTTTTAGGCCAAAATTCACCTGTTTTCATCAGTTGTGGAGGAAAAAATCGGAGAACTATGACTGAATACGGCCATAACTTTTGATCCACAAATTGTTGCTGGGCCTATGTTATACCAAATCAAGACTCTTTTAAAGCCCTACAATTCTAGCAGGGCAAAGCCCACCAACCAAATTTGTTAGGCCAAAACTCACTTCCTTTCCTCTGTTATGCAGGAAAAAAATCGGAGAACTGTGACTGAATACGGCCATAACTTTTGACCCTGAAATCGTTACAGGGCCTATAATATACAAAATCGATGCTCTTTTAAGGCCCTACAAATCTGGCGACGCAAAGCCCGTCAACCCAATTTCTTTGGCCGAAATTCACATGTTTTCATCAATTTTGGACGAAACGAATTGGATACCTGTGACTGAACACGGCCATAACTTTTGGTCCAGAAATCGTTCCTGGGCATATAATATACCAAATCGAAGCTCTTTTAGAACCTTACAAATATAGCGAGGCGAAGCCCACCAACCCAATTTTTTAGGCCAAAATTCACTTGTTTTCACCAATTTTGGAGGAAAAGAATCAGATTACCGGGACTGAATACTGCCATAACTTTTGATCCAAAAATCATTGCTGGGCCTATAATATACCAAATCAATGCTATTTTAAAGCCCTACAAATCTGGAGGGGTGAAGCCCACCAACAAATTTTTTAGGCCAAAATTCACCTGTTTTGATCAGTTTTGGAGGAAAAAATCAGAGAACTGTGAAAGAATGCGGCCATAACTTTTGATCCAGAAATCGTTGCTAGTCCAAGATTATACCAAATCGAAGCTCTTTTAAGGCCCTACAAATCTAGCGGGGCCAAGCCCACCAACCCAATTTGTTTTGCCAAAATTCACTTCTTTTCATCAGTTTTGGAGGAAAAAATCGGACTACTGTGACTGAATACGGCCATAATGTTTGACCCTGAAATCGTTACAGGGCCTATAATATACCAAATCGAAGCTCTTTTAAAGCCCTAAAAATCTAGCGGGGCAAAGCCCACCAACCAAATTTGTTAGGCCAAAATTCGCATCCTTTCATCAGTTTTGGAGGAAAAAAATCGGAGAACTGTGACTGAATACGGCCATAAATTTTGACCCTGAAATCGTTACAGGGTCTATAATAAACGAAATCGAAGCTATTTTAAAGCCCTAAAAATGTAGCTGGCCAAAGCCCCCCACCCTAATTTTTTAGGCAAAAATTCACTTGTTCTCATCAGTTTTGGAGGGAAAAAATCGGAGAACTGTGACAGAATACGGCCATAACTTTTTATCCAGGAATCGTTGCTAGGCCTATAATATACCAAATCGAAGCTATTTTAAAGACCTACAAATCTGGAGGGGCGAAGCCCACCAAGCCATTTTTTTACGCCAAAATTCACCTGTTTTCATCAGTTGTGGAGGAAAAAAATCGGAGGACTGTGACTGAATACTGCCATAACTTTTGATCCAGAAATCGTTGCTGGGCATATAATATACCAAATCGAAGCTCTATTAAAGCCCTACAATTCTAGCAGTGCAAAGCCCACCAACAAAATTTGTTAGGCGAAAACTCACTTCCTTTCATCAGTTTTGGAGGAAAAAAATCAGAGAACTGTGATTGAATACGGCCATAACTTTTCACCCTGAAATCGTTACAGGGCCTATAATATACAAAATCGAAGCTCTTTTAAAGCCCTACAAATCTGGCGACGCAAAGCCCATCAACCCAATTTTCTAGGCCGAAATTCACATGTTTTCATCAATTTTGGACGAAACGAATCGGATACCTGTGACTAAATACGGCCATAAGTCACTTGTTTTCATCAGTTTTGGAGGAAAAGAATCGGACAACTGTGACTGAATACGACCATAACTTTTGATCCAGAAATCATTGCTGGGCATATAATATACCAAATCGAAGCTCTTTTAAAGCCTTACAAATCTAGCGAGGCAAAGCCCACGAACCCAATTTTTTAGGCCAAAATTCACTTGTTTTCATCAGTTTTGGAGGAAAAGAATAGGATAACTGTGACTGAATACGACTATAACTTTTGATCCAGAAATCGTTGCTGGGCCTATAATATACCAATTCGAAGCAAATTTAAAGCCATACAAATCTAGAGGGGCTAAGCCCGCCAACCTAATATTTTAGGCCATAAGTCACTTGTTTTCGGCAGTTTTGGAGGAAAAGAATCGGACAACTGTGACTGAATACGGCCATAACTTTTGATCCAGAAATCGTTGCTGGGCCTATAATATGCCAAATCGAACCTATTTTTAAGCCCTACAAATCTAGCGAGGCGAAGCCGACCAACGCATTATTTTAGGCCAAAATTTATTTGTTTTCATCAGTTTTGGAGGAAAAAAATCGGAGAACTGTGACTGACTACGGTCATAAGTTTTGATCCAGAAATCGTTGCTGGGCCTATAATATACCAAATCGAACCTATTTTAAAGTGATACAAATCTGGCAGGGCGATGCCCGCCAACTCAATTTTTTAGGCCAAAATTGACTTGTTTTCATCAGTTTTGGAGGAAAAGAATCGGAGAACTGTGACTGAAAACGGCCATAACTTTTGATCCAGAAATCGTTGCTAGGCCTATAATATGCCAAATCGAACCTATTTTTAATCCTACAAATCTAGCGAGGCAAAGCCCACGAACCCATTTTTTTAGGCCACAATTTCCTTGTTTTCATCAGTTTTGGAGGAAAGAAATCGGAAAACTGTGACTGAATACGGCCATAACTTTTGATCCAGAAATCGTTGCTGGGCCTATATTATACCAAATCAAAGCTCTTTTAAAGCCCTACAAATCTAGCCGGGCAAAGCCCACCAACCAAATTTGTTACGCCAAAATTCGCTTCTTTTCATCAGTTTTGGAGGAATAAAATCGGAGAACTGTGACTGAATACGGCCATAACTTTTGACCCCGAAATCGTTATGGGGCCTATAATATACCAAATCGAAGCACTTTTAAAGCCCTAAAAATCAAGCAGGGCAAAGCCCCCAAACCCAATTTTTAAGGCCAAAATTCACTTGTTCTCATCAATTTTGGAGGAAAAAATTCGGAAAACTGTGACTGAATGCGGCCATAACTTTTGATCCAGAAATCGTTGCTGGGCCTATAATATACCAAATCGAAGCTCCTTTAAAGCCCTACGAATCTGGCGGGACGACGCCCGCCAACCCAAATTTTTAGGCCAATATTCACTTGTTTTCATCAGTTTTGAAGGAAAAAAATCAGAGAATTGTGACTGAATACGACCATAACTTTTGATCTAGAAATCGTTGCTGTGCCTATAATATACCAAATCGAAGCTGTTTTAAAGCCCTACAAATATAGCGAAGCAAAGCCCACCAACCCATTTTTTTACGCAAAAATTCACTTGTTTTCATTAGTTTCGGAGGAAAAGAATCGGATAACCGTGACTGAATACGGCTATAACTTTTGATCCAGAAATCGTTGCTGGGCCTATAGTATATAAATCGAATCCATTTTAAAGCCATACAAATCTGGCGGGGCTAAGCCCACCAACCTAATATTTTAGGCCATAAGTCACTTGTTTTCATCAGTTTTGGAGAGAAGAATCGGACAACTGGGACTGAATACGGCCATAACTTTTGGTCCAGAAATTGTTGTTGGGCGTATAATATGCCAAATCGAACCTATTTTTAAGCCCTACAAATCTAGCGAGGCGAAGCCGACCAACCCATTTTTTTAGGCCAAAATTCACTTGTTTTCATCAGTTTTGGAGGAAAAAAATCAGAGAACTGTGACTGACTACGGCCGTAAGATTTGATTCAGAAATCGTTGCTGGGCCCATAACATACCAAATCGAGCCTATTTTAAGGCCGTACAAATCTGGCAGGGCGAAGCCCGCCAACCCAATTTTTTAGGCCAAGATTGACTTGCTTTCATGAGTTTTGGAGGAAAACAATCGGATAACTGTGACTGAATATGGCCATAACTTTTGTTCCAGAAATCGTTGCTGGGCCTATAATATGCCAAATCGAACCTATTTTTAAGCCCTACAAATCTAGCAAGGCGAAGCCCACCAACCCATTTTTTTAGGCCAAAATTCACTTGTTTTCATCAGTTTTGGAGGAAAAAAATCAGAGAACTGTGACTGAATACGGCCATAACTTTTGATCCAGAAATCGTTGCTTTGCCTATATTATACCAAATCAAAGCTCTTTTAAAGCCCTACAAATCTAGCGGGGCAAAGCCCACCAACCAAATTTGTGAGATCAAAATTCACTTCTTTTCATCAGTTTTGGAGGAATAAAATCGGAGAACTGTGACTGAATACGGCCATAACTTTTGACATTGAAATCGTTACAGGGCCTATAATATACCAAATCGAAGCTCTTTTAAAGCACTAAAAATCAAGCCGGGCAAAGCCCCCAAACCAAATTTTTTAGGCCAAAATTCACTTGTTCTCATCAATTTTAGAGGAAAAAAATAAAAAAACTGTGACTGAATACGGCTATAACTTTTGATCCAGAAATCGTTGCTGGGCCTATAATATACCAAATCGAAGCTCTTTTAAAGCCCTACAAATCTGGCGTGACGAAGCCCGCCAACCCAGTTTTTTAGGCCAAAATTCACTTGTTTTCATCAGTTTTAAAGGAAAAAAATCGGAGAACTGTGACTGAATACGACCATAACATTTGATCCAGAAATCGTTGATGTGCCTATAATATACCAAATTGAAGCTCTTTTAAAGCCCTACAAATATAGCAAAGCAAAGGCCACCAACCCAATTTTTTACGCAAAAATTCACTTGTTTTCATCAGTTTTGGGGGAAAAGAATCGGATAATTGTGACTGAATACAGCTATAACTTTTGATCCAGAAATCGTTGCTGGGCGTGTAATATACCAAATCGAATCCATTTTAAAGCCATACAAATCTGGCTGGGCTAAGCCCGCCAACCTAATATTTTAGGCCATAAGTCACTTGTTTTCATCAGGTTTGGAGGAAAAGAATCTGACAACTGCGACTGACTACGGCCAAAACTTTTGATCCAGAAATCTTTGCTGGGCCTATAATATGCCAAATCGAACCTATTTTTAAGCCCTTCAAATCTAGCGAGGCGAAGCCCACCAACCCATTTTTTTAGGCCAAAATTCTCTTGTTTTCATCAGTTTTGGAGGAAAAAAATCAGAGAACTGTGATTCACTACGGCCGTAAGTTTTGATCCAGAAATCGTTGCTGGGCCTATAATATACAAAATCGAACCTATTTTAAAGCCATACAAATCTGGCAGGGCAAAGCCCGCCAACCCAATTTTTTAGGCCAAAATTCACTTGTTTTCATCAGTTTTGGAGGAAAAGAATCGGATAACTGTGACAGAATACGGCCATAACTTTCGATCCAGAAATTGTTGCTGGGCCTGTAATATGACAACTCGAGCCTATTTTTAAGCCCTACAAATCTAGCGAGGCGAAGCCCACCAACCCGATTTTTTAGGCCAAAATTCACTTATTTTCATCAGTTTTGGGGGAAAAAAATCGGAGAACTGTGACTCAATACGGCCATAACTTTTGATCCAGAAATCGTTGCTGGGCCAATATTATACCAAGTCAAAGCTATTTTGAAAGCCCTACAAATCTAGCGGGGCAAAGCCCACCAACCAAATTTGTGAGGCCAAAATTCACTTCTTTTCATCAGTTTTGGAGGAATAAAATCGGAGAACTGTGACTAAATACGGCCATATCTTTTGACCTTGAAATCGTTACAGGGCCTATAATATACCAAATCGAAGCACTTTTAAAGCCCAAAAAATCAAGCAGGGCAAAGCCCACAAACCAAATTTTTTAGGCCAAAATTCACTTGTTCTCATCAATTTTAGAGGAAAAAAACCGAAAAACTGTGACAGAATACGGCTATAACTTTTGATGCACAAATCTTTGCTGGGCCTATAATATGCCAAATCGAACCTATTTTTAAGCCCTACAAATCTAGCGACGGCTATAACTTTTGATCCAAATTCTCTTGTTTTCTTTGGGGAAAATAATATGCCAAATCGAACCTACTTTTTTAAGCGTTGGTCGGGCCTAAATCAAATCAAAGCTCTTTTAAAGCCCTACAATCTAGCGGGGCAAAGCCCGCCAAAGCCCACCAACCAAAATTTTTAGGCCAAAATTCTCTTGTTTTTCATCTTTTTTTGGAGGGAAAAAAATCGGAGAAGTTTTGACTCAATACGGCTATAACTTTTAATCCAAAAAATCGTTCTTTGGGCCTATATTATACCAAATCAAAAAGCTCTTTTAAAGCCCTACAAATCTAGCCGGGCAAAGCCCACCAACCAAATTTTTTTACGCCAAAATTCACTTTTTTTAGTTTTGGAGGAAAAGAATAGTTTTGGAGGAATAAAATCATTTTAAAGGAGGGGCAAAGCCCACCAAAAGGCCAAAAGTCACTTGTTGAATGACCATAACTTTTGATCCGTAAATCGTTGTTGGGCCTATAATATACAAAATCGAATCCATTTTAAAGCCAGGCCTAAAATCTTGGCGGGATTAAGCCCGCCAACCCAATTTTTTAGGCCAAAATTCACTTGTTTTCATCAGTTTTGAAGGAAAAGAATCGGGGAACTACGACTGAATACGACCATAACTTTTGATCCAGAAATCGTTGCTGTGCCTATAATATACCAAATCGAAGCTCTTTTAAAGCCCTACAAATATAGGGAAGCAAAGCCCACCAACCCAATTTTTTACGCAAAAATTCACTTGTTTTCCTCAGTTTTGGAGGAAAAGAATCGAATAACTGTGATTGAATACGGCTATAACTTTTGATCCAGAAATCGTTGCTGGGCCTATAATATACAAAATCAAATCCATTTTAAAGGCATACAAATCTGGCGGGGATAAGCCCGCCATCCTAATATTTTAGGCCATAAGTCACATGTTTTCATCAGTTTTGGAGGAAAAGAATCGAACAACGATTTGAATACGACCATAACTTTTGATCCGTAAATCGTTGTCGTGCCTATAATATACCAAAAGCTCTTTTAAAGTACAAATGGGCCACTAATATACCAAATCGAACATATTTTAAAGCCCTTCAAATCTAGCGCGAGCAAAGCCCACCAACCTATAATATACAAAATTTTTTAGGCCAAAATTCACTTGTTTTCAGTCAGTTTTGGAGGAAAAAATCGAGAACTGTGGATTGAATACGACCATAACTTTTGATCCGAGAAATCGTTAATGTGCCTATAATATACAAAATCGAATCTCTTTTAAAGCCCTACAAATATAAGGGCAAAGCCCACCAACCTAATTTTTAGGCCAAAAATTCACTTGTTTTTCCTCGGTTTTGGAGGAAAAGAATCGAAGAACTGTGATTGAATACGGCTATAACTTTTTTGATCCGTAAATCGTTCTTTGGGCCTATAATATACAAAATCGAATCCATTTTAAAGCCATACAAATCTGGCGGGGCTAAGCCCGCCAACCTAATATTTTAGGCCATAAGTCACTTGTTTTCATCAGTTTTGGAGGAAAAGAATCGGACAACTGTGACTGAATACGACCATAACTTCTGATCCAGAAATCGTTGCTGTGCCTATAATATACCAAATCGGAGCTCTTTTAAAGCCCTACAAATGTAGCGAAGCAAATCCCACCAACCTAATTTTTTCGGCCAAAATTCACTTGTTTTCATCAGTTTTGGAGGAAAAGAATCGGAGAACTGTGACTGAATACGGCTATAACTTTTGATCCAGAAATCGTTGCTGGGCCTATAATATACAAAATCGAATCCATTTTAAAGCCATACAAATCTGGCGGGGCTAAGCTCGCCAACCTAATATTTTAGGCCATAAGTCACTTGTTTTCATCAGTTTTGGAGGAAAAGAATCAGACAACTGTGACTAAATAATTTGATCCATAACTTTTGATCCGACCATAACTTTTGATCCCTAAATCCTTCAAATCTAGGGCCTATAATATGCCAAAATCGAATCATTATTTTAAAGCCTTCAAATCTAGTTGTTGGGCCTATAATATACAAAATCGAATCAATTTTAAACCCACCAACCTAATTTTTAGGCCATAAGTCACTTGTTTCATTAGTTTTGGAGGAAAAAATCGGACAACTGTGGATTGAATACGACCATAACTTTTGATCCGAGAAATCGTTGTTGGGCCTATAATATACCCAAAAAGAATCAATTTTAAAGCCCTACAAATGTAGCGGGGCAAAGCCCACCAACCCTAATTTTTAGGCCAAAATTCACTTGTTTTTTCAGTTTTGGAGGAAAAGAATCGAATAAACTTGTTTTCATTAGTTTGGAGGAAAAGAATGGATGAATATGGCTATAACTTTTGATCCGTAAATCGTTCTTTGGGCCTATAATATACAAAATCGAATCCATTTTAAAGCCATACAAATGTGGCGGGGCTAAGCCCACCAACCTAATTTTTAGGCCATAAGTCACTTGTTTTCATCGGTTTTGGAGGAAAAGAATCGGACAAACGTGGATTTAAAGCCCTACAAATATACAAAATCGAATCCATTTTAGGCCAAAAAGCCATATGGAGGAAATGGTATAACTTCTCCTCCTAATATGGCTATAACTTTTGACCAAATCGTTCTTCGCCTATTATATACAAAATCGAATCCATTTTAAATCGTGGCGGGCTAAGCCCGCCAACCTAATTTTGCCTATAATATACCAAATCGGACAAGCTCTTTTAAAGATCCCTTGTTCCTATAATATACCAAATCGAAGCTCTTTAAAGCCCTACAAATCCCACCAACCTAATTTTTTAGGCCAAAATTCACTTGTTTTCATCAGTTTTGGAGGAAAAGAATCGAAGAACTGTGACTGAATACGGCTATAACTTTTGATCCAGAAATCGTTGCTGGGCCTATAATATACAAAATCGAATCCATTTTAAAGCCATACAAATCTGGCGGGGCTAAGCCCGCCAACCTAATATTTTAGGCCATAAGTCACTTGTTTTCATCAGTTTTGGAGGAAAAGAATCAGACAACTGTGACTAAATACGGCCATAACTTTTGATCCAGAAATCGTCGCTGGGCCACTAATATGCCAAATCGAACCTATTTTTAAGCCCTTCAAATCTAGCGAGGCGAAGCCCACCAACCCATTTTTTTAGGCCAAAATTCACTTGTTTTCATTAGTTTTGGAGGAAAAAAATCGGAGAACTGTGACTGAATACGACCATAACTTTTGATCCAGAAATCGTTGTTGGGCCTATAATATACAAAATCGAATCAATTTTAAAGCCATACAAATCTGGCGGGGCTAAGCCCGCCAACCTAATATTTTAGGCCATAAGTCACTTGGTTTCATCAGTTTTGGAGGAAAAAATCGGAGAATCGTGGATCATAACTTTTGATGAATCGACCATAACTTTTGATCCAGAAATCGTTGCTGTGCCTATAATATACCAAATCGAAGCTCTTTTAAAGCCCTACAAATATAGCGATGCAAAGCCCACCAACCCAATTTTTTACGCAAAAATTCACTTGTTTTCCTCAGTTTTGGTGGAAAAGAATCGAATAACTGTGACTGAATACGGCTATAACTTTTGATCCAGAAATCGTTGTTGGGCCTATAATATACAAAATCGAATCCATTTTAAAGCCATACAAATCTGGCGGGGTTAAGCCCGCAACCTAATATTTTAGGCCATAAGTCACTTGTTTTCATTAGTTTTGGAGGAAAAGAATCGGACAACGCGGATTGAATATCCGTAAATCGTTGTTGGGCCTATAATATACAAAATCCATAACTTTTGATCCGTAAATCGTTCTTCACTTGCCTATAATATACCAAATCGAAGCTCTTTTAAAGCCCTACAAATGTAGCGAAGCAAAGCCCACCAACCTAATTTTTTAGGCCTAAATTCACTTGTTTTCATCAGTTTTGGAGGAAAAGAATCGAAGAACTGTGACTGAATACGGCTATAACTTTTGATCCAGAAATGGTTGCTGGCCCTACAATATACAAAATCGAATCCATTTTAAAGCCATACAAATCTGGCGGGGCTAAGCCCGCCAACCTAATATTTTAGGCCATAAGTCACTTGTTTTCATCAGTTTTGGAGGAAAAGAATCGGACAACTGACCATAACTTTTGGATTGAATCGACCATAACCGATCAATTTTAAATCGTTCTTTGTGCCTATAATATACCAAATCGGAGCTCTTTTAAAGCCCTACAAATGACCATAACTTTTGAAGCAAATCCCACCAACCTAATTTTTTCGGCCAAAATTCACTTGTTTTCATCAGTTTTGGAGGAAAAGAATCGGAGAACTGTGGATGAATACGGCTATAACTTTTGATCTAGAAATCGTTGCTGGGCCTATAATATACAAAATCGAATCCATTTTAAAGCCATACAAATCGGGCGGGGCTAAGCTCGCCAACCTAATATTTTAGGCCATAAGTCACTTGTTTTCATCGGTTTTGGAGGAAAAGAATCGGACAACTGTGGTGACTAAATAACTTTTGCCATAACTTTTGATCCATATACCAAATCAATCTTTGGGCCACTAATATGCCAAATCGAACCTATTTTTAAGCCCTTCAAATCTAGCGAGGCTGACCATAACTTTTGATCCCACCAACCCATTTTTTTTAGGCCAAAATTCACTTGTTTTCATTAGTTTTGGAGGAAAAAAATCGGAGAACTGTGGATTGAATGATCGACCATAACTTTTCGATCCATTTTAAAAATCGTTGTTGGGCCTATAATATACAAAATCGAATCAATTTTAAAGCCATACAAATCTGGCGGGGCTAAGCCCGCCAACCTAATATTTTAGGCCATAAGTCACTTGGTTTCATCAGTTTTGGAGGAAAAGAATCGGACAACTGTGACTGAATACGACCATAACTTTTGATCCAGATATCGTTGCTGTGCCTATAATATACCCAATCGAAGCTCTTTTAAAGCCCTACAAATGTAGCGAAGCAAAGCCCACCAACCTAATTTTTTAGGCCAAAATTCACTTGTTTTTATCAGTTTTGGAGGAAAAGAATCGAATAAGACCATAACTTTTGATCCAATATCGGATGAATATGGCTATAACTTTTGATCCGCTATAAATCCGTTCTTTGGGCCTATAATATACAAAATCGAATCCATTTTAAAGCCATACAAATCTGGCGGGGCTAAGCCCGCCAACCTAATATTTTAGGCCATAAGTCACTTGTTTTCATCAGTTTTGGAGGAAAAGAATCGGACAACTGTGACTGAATACGGCCATAACTTTCGATCCTGAAATCGTCGCTGGGCCTATCATATTCCAAATCGAACCTATTTTTAAGCCCTTCAAATCTAGCGAGGCGAAGCCCACCAACCCATTTTTTTAGGCCAAAATTCACTTGTTTTCATCAGTTTTGGAGGAAAAAAATCGGAGAACTGTGACTGAATACGACCATAACTTTTGAACCAGAAATCGTTGCTGTGCCTATAATATACCAAATCGAAGCTCTTTGAAAGCCCTACGAATATAGCGAAGCAAAGCCCACCAACCTGATTAACGCCCAAAAGTGATGTTCACAAGCGGTCAATTGTAGCGCAGAAGGGCGGTCGTATCCACAGAGAGATAACAAAATAACAAGAATGACTAACAGAATAAGAGCATTAGAGAAAAGTGAATTAAAGAAAAAGAATAGTTTTTGAGATTTTTGTTGCAAATATAATAAAAATGAGAAAATCTGTATGAAGAAAATGGTAAGGTGTCGAGAATCCCTAATGTTTCGTTCACCAATTCCAGTTTTGATTCACAAAATAAAAGAACTGAATAGATTAAATCTCTATGTTGACTACGAAAATATTATTATTACAAGTTATCTAAAATCGACAATATATCAATCTGACAATATTGCAGTAAAAGACAACTTGTAAAATAATTTGAATGACAAAACAATGCGTGACATAATTACATAAGAAAAGCGTGACTGAACTTATATAAAAATTGGCACACAATATTTTAAAAAGAAATTGAAAAATAGATGAGATTTAATTCATTCAGATGTTAAACTTTACAGCACAAGGAATCAAAACGCCGAATTGGGTCGCTCAACAAAAGTTCATCTCTAACCTCACCAAAAGAACTCTAGCCAATCTTGCAAAACATTCTCACAAGTTCTAGAGAGAAAATATGAGACTGACAGCAAGACGACAGAAAACTGAATAATCAAAAGCTTCTCAAACCTAAGGCCAACCCCTCTATTTATAGTGTTCAGAGGTTGCCTGTCAAATAAGGAAATAAATAGTAAAAATAGAAAATGAAACAAAATAAAATTAAACATAAATTAGGAGAAATCACATATTTAATTTGGAGAAGAAATCAGGTAATTTGCGGAGAAGAAATCCGGATTCAGCACCCATCTAGACACGTGTCGAAGCTTGGTTGGAGGCATGGAATTGATCCGCCACGTGTCGCGCTCGGAGTGGCTGGTGTGGGCTGGCAGAAGGGAGAGGCAGGCTAGCGTCGCAGATGTGGGGGCCACGCGGAAATCGAGCTGGAACACGCCTGAGATTGAGCGTGCACGGGACGCGCTCTTGTGGCCTGGCGGTGCGAGTGACGCGCGAGGCGGAAAGAAACGGGCGCGAATTTCCGCGCTGACTGTGCAATGGCGTGGCTTGGCTTGCTGGGGCTCGGCTCGGCTGACACGGCTCTCACGTGTGGCTCGGCTGAAAGGCTTAAAAATATGGTTTTCATGGCTTCTTCTTGTGTAGCTTTTTACACTGCTTTCATCAGTAAATAATTAAGCAAAAACTAGATAAATTCCAATTAAAAATATTATGAATAAAAATAATGGAATTGCTTAATTAAAGCTTAAATATTTTAATATTATATAAATCAAAAGTAGTATTTAAGGTGCATTTTCATGAACTGATCACAACCCCCAACCAGCTTATTGCTAGTCTCTAGCAATCCAAGCGCAAGAGAAATCATGTCACAAAGAAAATCTAAGTCTCAACTCGCTTGGTCACCTGAGCATTTCAAACAAACTGTTAGCAAGAAGTCAAAAAATACTATCAAGATTATTTCAGTCATAACTCCAGAGACGTGTGTGTGTGCTCTAAACCGTAACCTTCTTTCCACTGACCATAGCACATGCAGCTTTGAAAAATTCACCAAGTAGAAGTCTCAACTCCATTGATCTCACAGGTATCAGAAATATTTAAGTGCAAAGGTTTTCTCTCATGGAGTTGGACATTAAACAATCAACGCTCAGTGTGAGGGGGGTGAAATTTAGGACAAACAATCAAACAAACATTGACCAAAAGATAGGTTAATCAACTCTTAGAACATTCCACCATTCTTACCACAATCTGGCTTTTGGGATTTCATTCGGGTCAAACAGAAATTTACAGAAATGAACAAAGAGCCAAAAAGAATGCATAAATTACTTTTTTTTTTTTTTCTCTTTTTTTTTTTGGCAAGAGACAACCTGTAATGATGAAATGAATGTAGAAAGGTGTTCTTTTGACAAACAGCTATATAGCATCAAATGTGAGAATAGCCAAACTACATAATTTGTGAAATGTTGCTCTTGCTCTTTTTCTTTTTTCTTTTTTTTGTTTTGTTTTTGTGGTTTTTTTTTTTTTTTAGATGAGAAATGTGGCTCTATTATATAAGATCATTCCTATCTAACCCAAAATCCATCCCTCAAGCATATGCACCAAGCATACCGCTAACCATGTAATGATGTTCTAACAGTGATTTTACCAGCTCAAAAGGTCAATGAAGGTTCAAAAGTCGTTTTCTCGACTCTCTTAACTCACCAAAAATAAAGCACTTAAACTTGCGAATTTTCTCAGCTGACATGCATTAACATCCATCTTACCACAAGGTTTAGCACGTGCAAAAAGAAACTCCGAAGTCATTTCTTAGTAACCAAGACAAAGAAAAATCGACTCAAACCAATCATTTTGAAATCACTCGAGACAACTTTGCAAAAATTTTAACCTAAATATCAACATGACAAAAATCACTCTTACGCATGAATATGCTCACCACCCCCAACCAAAATCGGGATGATTGTCCTCGGTGTCAAAGATTATGAAAAATAGAGAAAAAAAGACACCGGATGATGAGCTTTCCACGTATGAGCACAAACCGAGCTTCACGATATGATTCTCAAAAAAACACATAAAAAAAATGTAAAAAGAAATAAAGAAAAACAGAAAAATCAAAATATGGTATGTAAGATGTGAGCAAACTACTCAGATCTGGTAAACGGGTCGCCGAGAATGATCTCTTCAACTTTGGATCACCGCTCAAAGTAATTCTTCTTGAGGATTTGCTTGTCATGAACCGCTTTCATTTTTACCTTGATCCCGGAATTGTGCTTTTTTCATTTCGTCGATCAATCGTTGTTCTTGCAATGGATCGAGTTTAGATGAGATGATGATTGAGAATGTGTCTTCATCTCCCAAGAATGCACGTTTTAAGCTCTCGGTGGTTGGCCCGGCTTGTCTTTTGGAGTCTTCTCGGTGGATGATTTGGTTTTTTCCTTTCGTTGGGAGCTCCTCAAGACATGGTGACCCAAACTTAGTTCCTCCGTCTCTGTGCTTCTTTGAAAATAGCAGCAATGGTAGCCACCTCACAAGGATTGGAACTCTCAGATTCAGAATTTTGGAGGAGGTTTTCAAGATCTTGAGTTACTGCGGAGAACCTCCTCCTCGACAAGTTTGTCGATCATAAATGTTTGGTGACACTCGTCGTAAATCACGTGGTTGCTTTTGAATATGAAAAATATTCACCTCAAGGGTCATATTCCGAAAGATATCTTCATGAGACCATTCCTACAATTGATAAGTGCGTTGCTTTGTGGCAAGGAAAGGTCTTCCTAGAATGATGGGAATGGATGACTCCATATTCACCACGGTTTGTGTATCCAAGACAAGAAAGTCCACGGGGTAATAAAATTTGTCGATTTGTAACAGAACGTCTTCTACTATTCCCCGTGGTCTCTTAATGGTTCTATCGGCCAGTTGCAGAACCACAGATGTGGGCTTAATCTCTCCAAGACCCAATTGCGAGTAGACCGAATAAGGCATGACGTTCACACTCGATCCTAAGTCTAGTAATGCTTGGCCGAATTCATGTGTCCCGATCTGGCAAGAAATGGTAGGACAACCTGGATCCTTATACTTCGGCGGTGTTTTCTGCTCAATCACCGCGCTCACTTGTTCCGTCAAGAATGCAGTCTTCTTGACGTGGTGCTTTCTCTTTATTGTGCACAGATCCTTTATAACCTTGGCATAGGCCGGCACTTGCTTGATCACATGTAGTAAGGGAAGATTGATCTTCAATTGTGTCAAGTGCTCCAGGATCTCACTTTGGTTTTCCGGCACTTTCCCAAAGGTCGGAGAGCCTGGGGAAGGGCACTTTACCGGAATTTTAGTTGGCTCTTCTTTCTCCTGAGCCGATTCTTCATTACTCGAAGTGGTTGTACTTGTCGATGGCGTGTCTAAATTCTTAGCACTTCGAGTAGAGATGGTGTTAACTTCCTTGATATTTTGACCTTCAGAGTTGGAAGTTTGAGCCATGTTTTGTCCTCTCAAATTGGACATGGCTTGTGATGGAAATCTACCGCGCTCCTGAACGGTTAAAGCTTCTGTCAGCTTTGTGATCTGACTTTTGATTTCCTTGTTCTCTTCCACTAGCTGCGTGAGCATCGAATCAACCCTTTGATTCGTTTTATTTTGCGCATCCATAAAAGCTTTTAAGGTATCTTCTAGAGAATTCCCTTTCGGCTGCATGTTATTCTGAGGCGCAAAATATGTCCTTGGTGGTTGAGATTGTTGCTCTGATCTCCATTGCCCTCCAGATGATTGTGCATCTTGATTTGAATTTCGCCAACTGAAGTTCGGGTGGTTTTTCCAACCAGGATTGTAAGATTCTGAGAAAGGTCCATAAGGCTTCTTGTATGTGTCTAATGCATTACATTGCTCTTCATATACCCCTCTCATTTCACTTAAAGTGTGGCAATCTTGAGTTAGATGGCCCATTCCACCACAAACTAAACAGGGCTCATGTGCCTCTGTCCTTGCCACCATGTAGGGTCCTTTGCTATCTTTACTTTTGAGGGCCTCAATTTGCTTCGTCAAAGCTTCAACTTGGGCCTTGAGATTATCCTCTTCCCGTAATTGATAAACTCCAACTGGTCGGGACCTATTGGTGCTCTCGGAGCTTTTCGGCCCGGTCAAGTATGAGCTTTCTCGCCTAACCTCGTTCGGTACTCGATAGCTTTCGTGGGGATCCTTTTGGAGAAAATCTCCATTGCACATCATCTCAACAAATATTGGCGCCTCGGATTGTGAGTCCATCGTGAGAAATAGCTTACAAGGCGCCAACTTTCATATCCATGGTGGGGACATGATTTAACAGATCTTTAAAAACGCTCCCAGGCTTGATAGAGGGTTTCATTTTCCTTCCGAGCGAAATTCGAGATCCGTTGTTTTAAATTGTTGGTCTTATGGTGTGGGAAATACTTGTTGAAGAATGTCGTCATCATTTCTTCCCACGCACCAATAGACTGGGCCTAAGAGAATACAATTAAACTTTTGGCCTTGTCCTTCGAGAGAGAAAGGGAAAAACTTTAATGACGGTGTTTGCGGCCTCAAAGACGGTAGTGTGAAAGGTGGCCACCACCTCTTCAAACTCCCCGATGTGTACATATGGGTTCTCATTCTCTAAGCCGTGAAAATTTAGGAGAAGTGCAATCATGCCCGGCTTGAAATCGATAGGCGGTGCATTCGGTGGGAACATGATGCAAGATGGGGTGGCCGTGGCGTTGGGTGCAAGTAATCTTGCAACGTCCTAGGCTGAACTTCCTCGTGTTGTGCCATTGCGAATAGATTTTGAAATGCGAATTCCAACGACGAGTGTGAAGACGGAGACGTAGAAGACGAGTCGGATAGAATTTCACTAGGGGTTTCTAAATTTGGACGTTGAGCAAATCTCCCTAGTTCATCTCTATATCGATGCATTCACCCTAAACGGCTCTTTTTTTATTTTTTTATTTTTTTATTTTTGTTTATTTTTTTTATTTTTAATCAAAAAGAAAATAATTATATAGTAACGTAAATTGTAATCACTAAGAGTGCTCCCAGGAAAGACTATAGCTCTTGGCTCAATGAATAGTCTCCTAGACAGAGCAACGCCCTGTGAAAGATTGGTGGGGGCGAGGCCCGCTTAAGTACCAACTTTCCTAGGCAGTAACTCCCTCAGATTATACTTTCCACGTAACCACACAATTATTCTCAAAATTAATTATTAAATTTTATTAAGTAAATTATGAAATGTAACCTAATTAATGGAAATTATTCCTAAAGTCAAAAACCTAAATCTACCAAATTATGAAAATCCTAGATTAGGAATCTAAATTAGTCAATTAATTACCATCTTAATTAATGAAACTATAAAAAGAAAAATTAAATTAGGTAACAATTTAAATATACAAATGAGGAAACAAAATGAGATCTTAATTTACCAAAAATAAAAGATTACAAAATCAAATCACAATTAATTCTAAAACACAAATCCTAAAAGTGTGAGATTTTTTTTTTCAACAACTAAAACTACGTAAATAAAAAAAAATGCTATAGGAAACCTTTTTTTTTTGTTTTTTTTTTTTTTCGGAACAACGGACGTTGGAAGGGAAAAAAAATAAAGAAGAAAAAAAAAATTGCAGCACTATAACTTACTAAATGAATAAAGACCACGGCAGCCAACTTTTTTTTTTTTTTTTTTAATAAGAAACGAGAAGATGAATATCAAGTCAAATCAGAAACACTTGCAGCAATATATAATACTGGGAATACACACGGAAACTTGCAGCAATCACCTTTTTTTTTTTTTAATAAGGCTAAAACTAAATCACGCAAATCAAGAAAGAGAAATTGAGTAAAATAAAATAAAAATTGCACTTACCTCTTTGGCTCAAAAATCTACTGATCAGTCTTGCTAATAGCACCTCCCCGGCAACGGCGCCAAAATTTAATTAACGCCCAAAAGTGATGTTCACAAGCGGTCAATTGTAGCACAGAAAGGCGGTCGTATCCACAGAGAGATAACAAAATAACAAGAATGACTAACAGAATAAGAGCGTTAGAGAAAGTAAATTAAAGAAAAAGAATAGTTTTTGAGATTTTTGTTGCAAATATAATAAAAATGAGAAAATCTGTATGAAGAAAATGGTAAGGTGTCGAGAATCCCTAATGTTTCGTTCACCAATTCCAGTTTTGATTCACAAAATAAAAGAACTGAATAGATTAAATCTCTATGTTGACTCCGGAAATATTATTATTACAAGTTATCTAAAATCGACAATATATCAATCGACAATATTGCAAAGAAAAGACAATTTGTAAAATAATTTGAATGACAAAACAATGCGTGACATAATTACATAAGAAAAGCGTGATGAACTTATATAAAAATTGGCACACAATATTTTGAAAAGTAATTGAAAAATAGATGAGATTTAATTCATTCGGATGTTAAACTTTACAAAGACAAGGAATCAACACCCGAATTGGGTCGCTCAATGTAAGTTCATCTCTAACCTCACCAAAAGAACTCTAGCCAATCTTGCAAAACATTCTCACAAGTTCTAGAGAGAAAATATGAGACTGACAGCAAGACGACAGAAAACTGAATAATCAAAAGCTTCTCAAACCTAAGGCCAACCCCTCTATTTATAGTGTTCAGAGGTTGCCTGTCAAATAAGGAAATAAATAGTAAAAATAGAAAATTACAAAAGAAAATGAAACAAAATAAAATTACACATAAATTAGGAGAAATCATATATTTAATTTGGAGAAGAAGTCGGATAGAATTTCACTAGGGGTTTCTAAATCTGGACGTTGAGCAAATCTCCCTAGTTCGTCTCTATATCGATGCATTCACCCTAAGCGGCTCTTTTTTTTATTTTTTTTTTAATTTTTTTTTATTTTTAATCAAAAAGAAAATAATTATATAGTAACGTAAATTGTAATCACCAAGAGTGCTCCCAGGAAAGACTATAGCTCTTGGCTCAATGAATGGTCTACAAGACAGAGCAACGTTCCCAGGAAAGATTGGTGGGGCGAGGCCCGCTTAAGTACCAACTTTCCTAGACATAACTCCCTCAGATTCTACTTTCCACGTAACCACACAATTATTCTCAAAATCAATTATTAAATTTTATTGAGTAAATTATGAAATGTAACCTAATTAATGGAAACTATTCCTAAAGTCAAAAGCCTAAATCTACCAAATTATGAAAATCTTAGATTAGGAATCTAAATTAGTCAATTAATTACCATCTTAATTAATGAAACTATAAAAGGAAAAATTAAATTAGGCAACAATTAAAATATATAAATGAGGAAACAAAATAAAATCCTAATTTACCAAAATAAAAGATTACAAAATTAAATCACAATTAATTATAAAACTAAAAAGAGAAACTAAAATTGGCAATCAAAACAAAAAATAAAAGTGAGTTTTTTTTTTTTTAGCAACACAAAACTACGGGAAAAAAAAAAAAATGAAGAACGTGAAATAACAAAGAAAGGAAGGAATACAGCAACAAAAGTTTTTTTTTTTTTTTTTAATAATATATATATAGCCTAACAACCAATCACGCAAACCAAAGGAGGTTTTTTTTTATTTTTTATTTTTATTTTTTTTGAAATAAACGACAAGAAAGAGAGGAAGAAACAGATTACGCAGACCAAAGAAAAAAGAAACAAATAAAATAAAATTAAAAAAAAGAAAAGAAAAAAAAATGTACTTACCTCTTTGGCTCAAAATCTACTCTTCAATCTTGTTAGTAGCATCTCTCCGGCAACGGCGCCAAAATTTAATTAACGCCCAAAAGTGATATTCACAAGCGGTCAATTGTAGCACAGAAGGACGGTCGTATCCACAGAGAGATAACAAAATAACAAGAAAGATAAACAGAATAAGAGCATTAGAGAAAAGTGAATTAAAGAAAAAGAATAGTTTTTGAGATTTTTGTTGCAAATAAAATAAAAAGGAGAAAATCTGTATGAAGAAAATTCAATAATAGAAATGGTAAGGTGTCAAGAATCTCTATTGTTTCGTTCACCAATTCCAGTTTTGATTCACAAAATAAAAGAACTGAATAGATTAAATCTCTATGTTGACTCCGGAAATATTATTATTACAAGTTATCTAAAATCGTCAATATATCAATATGACAATATTGCAGTAAAAGACAATTTATAAAATAATTTGAATAACAAAACATTGCATGACAGAATTACATAAGAAAAGCGTGACTGAACTTATATAAAAATTGGCACACAATATTTTAAAAAGTAATAGAAAAATAGATGAGATTTAATTTATTCAGATGTTGAACTTTACAGCACAAGGAATCAAAACCCCGAATTGGGTCACTCAACAAAAGTTCATCTCTAACCTCACCAAGAAAACTCTAGCCTATCTTGCAAAACATTCTCACAAGTTCTAGAGAGAAAATATGAGACTGACAGCAAGATGACAGAAAACTGAATAATCCAAAAGCTATAAAAACCTTAGGCTAACCCCTCTATTTATAGTGTTCAGAGGTTGCCTATCAAATAAGGAAATAAATTGTAAAACTAGAAAATTACAAAGGAAAAGGAAACAAAATAAAATTACATATAAATTAGGAGAAATCACATATTTAATTTGGGGAAGAAATTCGGTAATTTGCTCTGATTTTTGGGGAAGGAATTCGGATTCATCTCATAGGGAACATGTGTCGAAGCTTGATTGGAGGAGAGGAGAAATCTGCCACGGTCGCAAGGAGTGGAGGAAGCGAGCCGGCACGGTCGAGCGAACGCCACCGTCACACATGCGAGAGAGATCGGGCTTGGCACGCTGTTACGCGGACCCACCTAGGCCACCGCTCACACGCGGAGAGGCGGATCAAGCCGGTTTACCGCAGACGTGGGGCCACGCTGGAATCGAGCCGAACGCGCCGAGATTGAGCGTGCACGGACGCTCTTGTGGCCTAGCGGCGAGCAGTGGACGCGAGGCGCGAGAAGGCGGAAAGAGCGGGCGCTGGATTGCTACCGACTGCGGCAGCGCGGCTCGGCTCGGCCGACACGGCTCACGCGGTGGCTCCGGCCGAAAGGCTTAAAAATATGGCTTTCATGGCTTCTTCTTGTGTAGCTTTTTACACTGCTTTCATCAGTAAATAATTAAGCAAAAACTAGACAAATTCCAATTAAAAATTATGGTCATGCAAATGATGCATGAACATGCTTGCATGGCAATTTGATATTGGCATCTCTATATCCTATATGGCATGTTATAATGATGCGAGATTAAACAATAAATCATACATTTACAATTTAACCTCTCTATGGCTCATTTCTAATTACAACCCATAAAACAAATGAAAATAATTACAATAATTTTCTTCATCTTGTCTTCTTGGCATCTTCTCAATTTTCTCTTCTCTCGATCCCTGAAAAGTGAAAATAAAAAAAAAATATATTTTTTGTTTGTTTGAAATTGGGCCCAGGACAATCTGGGCCCATCTTTCTCTATTTGGGCCGGGGCCCTGCTTGTGTGAAGATTGAAATTCTTAGGGCAGGCAGGCCTTGCTCCTCTGCATGGGCATGGCCCTTGCACAGGCAAGGCCAAGGCCGGGGCTTTTGTGCCCTGCACAGGCAGAGACTGTGGCCTTGCCAGGCAAGGCCTGTGGCCCCAGGCACAGGTGGGAACTGCGGCCGGCCCTATGGCCCTGCCCAAAGGCGGGGGCTGTGGGAGCCATGGCCCTTGTGGTTCAGAAAAACCTGCGCGGCTTGCTTGCTGGGGGCCCTGCCCCAGGCAAGGCCGGTGGCGGGGCCTGCGGCCCTGCACGGGGGCCTGCCCGGCCCGCTAGGGTTCGAGGAAACCCTAGCGCATACTAGGGTTTCGAAACCTTAGTTCTGAATTTTGGCCAAAAACCCGAGGAACGGTCTGGCGGCGGCCGGGCTTGTGGCGGAGGGGGGTGTCGGCGGCTGCGGCGACGGGGCGGCGGCGGCGGCGGTGGCGGCGTCGTCGGCGGCACAAAAAAAAAATTTTCCGGAAATTTAAATTACAAAATTTCCTATGCCCATTAATGGCTTACATTATTTTCTAGAGAAAAACATAAACCACCAACATGGTGTAATTAAAAACCTATTTTCCGGCGACGACTTCTGGATCAAAAGTTCTGACCGTATTCATTCACAGTTCTCTGATTTTTTTGCTCCAAAACTGAAGTAAAAAAGTGAATTTTCGCGTAAAAAAATGGGTTGGTGGGCTTACCCCCGCCAGATTTGTTGGGCCTTAAAAGAGTTTCGATTTAGTATATTATAGGCCCAACAAAGATTTCTGGATCAAAAGTTATGGTCGTATTCAGTCACAGTTATCTGATTTTTTTCCTCCAAAACTGATGTAAAACAATTGAATTTTGGCCTAAAAAATTGGGTTTGTGTGCTTCGCCCCGCTAGATTTGTAGGGCTTTAAAAGAGCTTCGATTTGGTATATTATAGGCCCAGCAACGATTTCTGGATCAAAAGTTATGGCCGTATTCAGTCACAGTTCTCCAATTTTTTTCCTTCAAAACTGATGAATACAAGTGAATTTTGGCCTAAAAAATTGGGTTGGTGGGCTGCGCCTCGACAGATTTGTAGGGCTTTAAAATAGCTTCGATTTCGTCTTTTATAGGCCCAGCAACGATTTCCGGATCAAAAGTTATGGCCGTATTCAGTCACAGTTATCCGATTTTTTTCCTCCAAAACTGATAAAAACAATTGAATTTTGGCCTAAAAAATAGGGTTGGTGGGCTTCGCCTCGATAGATTGATAGGGCTTTAAAAGAGCTTCAATTTGGTATGTTATAACCCCAGCAACGATTTCTGGACCAAAAGTTATGGCCGTATTCAATCACAGTTCTCCAATTCTCTTCGTCCAAAACTGATGAAAACAAGTAAATTTTGGCCTAAAAAATTGGGTTCATGGGGTATGCCCAGCGAGATTTGTAGGGCTTTAAAAGAGCTTCGATTTGGTATATTATAGGCCCAGCAACGATTTCTGGATCAAAAGTTATGGCCGTAGTGGGTCACAGTTCTCTGATTTTTTTTCCTCCAAAACTGATGAAAAGAAGTGAATTTTGGCCTAAAAATTTGGGTTTGTGGGCTTCGCCCCGCTAGATTTGTAGGGCCTTAAAATAGTTTCGATTTGGTAAATTATAGGCCCCGCAACGATTTCTGGATCAAAAGTTATGACCGTATTCAGTCACATTTCTCCTATTTTTTTCCTCCAAAACTGATGAAAACAAGTGAATTTTGGCCTAACAAATTGGGTTGGTGGGCTTTGCCAAGGTAGATTTGTAGGGCTTTAAAAAAGCTTCGATTTGGTATATTGTTGGCCCAGCAACGATTTCTGAGTCAAAAGTTATGGCCGTATTCAGTCACAGTTCTCCGATTTTTTTCCTCCAAAACTAATGAAAGTAAGTGAATTTTGGCCCAAAAAATTGGGTTGGTGGGTTTTGCCCCGCCAGATTTGTAGGGCCTTAAAATAGTTTTGATTTGGTATATTATAGGCCTAGCAACGATTTCTGGATCAAAAGTTATGGCCGTATTCAGTCACAGTTCCCCTTTTTGGAGCAAAATTCGAAATCCCCTTAAGGCAAGGGATTTCCGAATATTCCCAAAATAAATTATCACTTTTCTCTTTCCTATAGTTGCCAAATAAAATCATGTTTAAATTTCATTTTGAATTTTAAATTAATCTCCATTAATTTCGAAATTCAAAACTCATTCCTTTTATTTTTCAATTATCGAATAAATGAAAAATAACACAATGAATTTAAACATATTTATCAGTTTCTGTTTTTCCCATTTATTAGAGCTAGCCTTGAGACCGAATGGACCCACATGAACAAAGCTATGGAATTACAATATCCGACTAACTCATCCCTATAAGTTATCGACATATTTAATTCCGACATCGTACAACTCCACTAAAAGTTCGATGCCGAATAATCTCTCGATTCATGTGCGCTAATTTTTCTTTTGGTGTTGATACAATTTATCACACGGTCCACAGTGTAAATGCATTATTATCCTTTGTAAATATCAGTGATCAGAATGGTATATAATATTACCGTTTTACCATTCTAACCATTATTTCCTCAACTCCTTTATATTTGTGAATAAGAAAGACAAACGTTCGTAAGATGTCTCGCACATGTTACGATGTCTTAATCAATGAATATCATCATTGAATACCAGGCCTGGTTTATTTATTCACACACCCGTCAATAAAGCATGAGGTGATATTATTTTTTACGAATTCCATATCTGTGAATCACATAACTCCAACTTAATATTGTCATGATCCCAATGACCGAGATGTCGTTCAACAACTGTGAACTAATCTCATTGGCAAATCAAAGATCATGAGATACTAAGTTGAGCTATGCATTCACTTTAGGATTAAGATAATTATACAAATATACTTAAGTTGTGATGATTAGGTTTAGAGTTGTGTAAACGGTTTTTACTTTAACCTAATCAGTCACATGGTCTATTCAACATGTTGCGAGCATGTCTAGATCAACCACGAGTCCAACTCCCATGCCCCGAGACCAAAGATCACATGGTTCGATCTAACGGTCATAATCGGATTCGATTGCCCAATCAACCCTAAGGCTGCGAATATCTATTTCAAATTGTATCAGAAGAGTTTGTCTGGCAGGGTTCCCCTGACTCTTCTTTCGTTGGTAATAGTTCATGGACTAAGCAATATCACTAACACTCTTGAGTATGTGTCAAAACATAACTTTATCTTATTTTATAAAATCAGCAAAATAATAATGTCTAACATTTGTCATTTCATAAATAACAAATTACATCCCACTTTATGGACACATTTCCAACAGCAACGACTTCTTGATCAAAAGTTCTGGCCGTATTCAGTCACAATTCTCTGATTTTTTTTTCCTCCAAAACAGAAGAAAACAAGTGAATTTTGGCCAAAAAAATCGGTTGGTGGGCTTCGCCCGCCGGATTTGTAGGGCTTTAAAATAGCTTTGATTTGGTATATTTTAGGCCTAGCAACGATTTCTGGATCAAAAGTTATAGTCGTATTTAGTCACAGTTAGTCGATTCTTTTCCTCCAAAACTGATGAAAAAAAATTGAATTTTGGCCTAAAATATTGGGTTGGTGTGCTTTGCCTCGGTAGATTTGTAGGGCTTTAAAACAGCTTCGATTTGGTATATTATAGGCCCAGCAACGATTTCTGGATCAAAAGTTATGGCCGTATTCTGTCACAGTTTTTCGATTTTTTTCCTCCAAAACAGATGAAAACAATTGAATTTTGGCCTAAAAAACTGGGTTGGTGGGCATCGCCCCGCTAGATTTGTATGGCTTTAAAACAGCTTCGATTTGGTATCTTTTAAGCCTAGCAACGATTTCTGGACCAAAAGTTACGGTCAAATTTAGTCACAGTTCTTCGAGTCTTTTCCTCCAAAACTGATGAAAACAAGTGAATTTTGGCCTAAAAAAATGGGTTCGTGGGCTTCGCCCCGCCAGATTTGTAGGGCTTTGAAATAGCTTCGATTTGGTATATTATAGGCTCAGCAACGATTTCTGGATCAAAAGTTATGGCCGTACTCAGTCACAGTTCTCCGATTTTTTTTCTCCATAACTGATGAAAACAAGTGAAATTTGGCCTTAAAAAATGGGTTGGTGGGCTTCGCCCCGCCAGATTTGTAGGGCTTTAAAATAGCTTCGATTTGGTATATTATAGCCCAGCAACGATATTTGGATCAAAAGTTATGGCCGTATTCAGTCACAGTTCTCTGATTTTTTTCCTTCAAAACTGATGAATACAAGTGAATTTTGGCCTAAAAAATTGAGTTGGTGGGCTTCCCCCTGCCAGATTTGTATGGCTTTAAAATAGCTTCGATTTGTATATTATAGTCCCAGCAACGACTTCTGGATCAAAAGTTAAGGTCGTATTCCGTCACAGTTCTTCGATTCTTTTCCTCCAAAACTGATGAAAACCAGAGAATTTTGTCCTAAAAAATTGGGTTAGTGGGCTTTGTCCCACTAGATATGTAGGGCTTTCAAAGAGCTTCAATTTGATATATTATAGGCCCAGCAACGATTTCTGGATCAAAAGTTATTACCGTATTTAATCATTGTTATCCGATTTTTTTACTCCAAAACTGATGAAAACAATTGAATTTTGACCTGAAAAACTGGATTGGTGGGCTTTGCGCTGCTGAATTTGTAGGGCTTTAAAAGAGCTTCGATATGGTATATTATAGGCCCAGCAACGATTTCTGGATTTAAAGTTATGTCCGTATTCAGTCACAGTTCTCTGATTTTTTTCCTCGAAAACTGATCAAAACAAGTGAATTTTGGCCTAATAAATTCAGTTGGTGCGCTTTCCCCCGCAAGATTTGTACGCCATTAAAAAAGCTTCAATTTGGTATATTATAGGCGTAGCAACGATTTCTGGATCAAAAGTTATGGCCGTAGTAGGTCACAGTTCTCCGATTTTTTTTCTCCAAAACTGATGAAAAGAAGTGAATTTTGGCCTACAAAAAATGGGTTCGTGGGCTTCGCCCCGCCAGATTTGTAGGGCTTTAAAATGGCTTCGATTTGGTATATTACAGGCCCAGCAACGATTTCTGGAACAAAAGTTATGGTCGTATTCAATCAAAGTTCTTCGATTCTTTTCCTCCAAAACTGATGAAAAGAAGTGAATTTTAGCCTAAAAAATGGGTTCGTGGGCTTCGGCCCGCCAGATTTGTAGGGCTTTGAAAGAGCTTTGATTTGGTATATTACAGGCCCAGCAACGATTTCTGGATCAAATTTATGGTCGTATTCAGTCATAGTTCTCCGATTTTTTTTCCTTCGAAACTGATGAAATCCAGTGAATTTTGGCCAAAAAAATTGGGTTGGCTAGCTTTGCCCCGCCAGATTTGTATGGCTTTAAAATAGCTTCGATTTGGCATATTATAGGCCCAGCAACGATTTCTGGATCAAAAGTTATGGTCGTATTCAGTCACAGATCTTCGATTCTTTTCCGCCAAAACTGATGAAAACAAGTGAATTTTGGCGTAAAAAAATTGATTCGTGGGCTTCGCCCCTCCAGATTTGTAGGGCTTTAAAATAGCTTCGCTTTGGTATATTATAGGCCCTGCAACGATTTCTGGATCAAAAGTTATGGCCGTATTCAGTCACAGTTTGCCGATTTTTTTCCTCCAACATTGGGTTGGTGGGCTTTGCACTGCCAGATTTTAGGGCTATAAAAAGAGCTTCGATTCAGTTTATGATAGGCCCAGCAAAGATTTCTGGATCAAAAGTTAGGGTCGTATTCAGTCACAGTTATCTGATTCTTTTCCTCCAAAACTGATGAAAACAAGTGAATTTTGGCCTAAAAAATTGGGTTCATGGGATTTGTCTCGCGATATTTGTAGGGCATTAAAATAGCTTCGATTTACTATATTATAGGCAAAGCAACGATTTCTGGATCAAAAGTTATGACTGTATTCAGTCACAGTTCGATTTTTGTCCTCCAAAACTGATGAAAACAACTGAAATTTGGCCTAAAATAATGGGTTGGTGGGCTTCGCCTCGCTAGATTTGTAGGGCTTTGAAACAAGTTCGATTTGGTATATTATAGGCCCTGCAACGATTTCTGGAACAAAAGTTATAGCCATATTCAGTCGCAGTTATCCGATTCTTTTTCTCCAAAACTGATGAAAACATGTGAATGTTGGCCTAAAAAATTAGGTTGGCAGGCTTCACCTCGCCAGATTTGTATGCCTTTAAAATGGCTTCGATTTCGTATATTATTGGCCCAGCGACTATTTTTTGATCAAAACTTATGGCCATATTAAGTCACAGTTATCTGACTCTTTTCCTCCAAAACTGATGAAAACAAGTGAATTTTGGGACTTAGATTTTCTTTGTGACATGATTTCTCTTGCGCTTGGATTGCTAGAGACTAGCAATAAGCTGGTTGGGGGTTGTGATCAGTGCATGAAAATGCACCTTAAATACTACTTTTGATTTATATAATATTACAATATTTAAGCTTTAATTAAGTAATTCCATTATTTTATTTTTAATTGGAATTTATCTAGTTTTTGCTTAATTATTTACTGATGAAAGCAGTGTAAAAAGCTACACAAGAAGAAGCCATGAAAACCATATTTTTAAGCCTTTCAGCCGAGCCACACGTGAGAGCCGTGTCAGCCGAGCCGAGCCGCAGCAAGCCAAGCGACGCCATTGCACAGTCAGGGCGGAAATCCGCGCCCGTTTCTTTCCGCGTTCTCGCGCCTCGCGCGTCACTCGCACCGCCAGGCCACAAGAGCGCGTCCCGTGCACGCTCAATCTCAGGCGTGTTCCAGCTCGATTTCTGCGTGGCCCCCACATCTGCGACGCTAGCCTGCCTCTCCCTTCTGCCAGCCCACGCCAGCCACTCCGAGCGCGACACGTGGCGGATCAATTCCATGCCTCCAACCAAGCTTCAACACGTGTCCAGATGGGTGCTGAATCCGGATTTCTTCTCCGCAAATTACCTGATTTCTTCTCCAAATTGAATATATGATTTCTCCTAATTTATGTGTAATTTTATTTTGTTTCATTTTCTTTTGTAATTTTCTATTTTTACTATTTATTTTCTTATTTGACAGGCAACCTCTGAACACTATAAATAGAGGGGTTGGCCTTAGGTTTGAGAAGCTTTTGATTATTCAGTTTTCTGTCGTCTTGCTGTCAGTCTCATATTTTCTCTCTAGAACTTGTGAGAATGTTTTGCAAGATTGGCTAGAGTTCTTTTGGTGAGGTTAGAGATGAACTTCTGTTGAGCGACCCAATTCGGGGTGTTGATTCCTTGTGCTGTAAAGTTTAACATCTGAATGAATTAAATCTCATCTATTTTTCAATTACTTTTCAAAATATTGTGTGCCAATTTTTATATAAGTTCAGTCACGCTTTTCTTATGTAATTATGTCACGCATTGTTTTGTCATTCAAATTATTTTACAAATTGTTTTTACGCAATATTGTCGATTGATATATTGTCGATTTTAGATAACTTGTAATAATAATATTTCCGAGTCAACATAGAGATTTAATCTATTCGGTTCTTTTATTTTGTGAATCAAAACCGGAATTGGTGAACGAAACATTAGGGATTCTCGACACCTTACCATTTTCTTCATACAGATTTTCTCATTTTTATTATATTTGCAACAAAAATCTCAAAAACTATTCTTTTTCTTTAATTTACTTTTCTCTAACGCTCTTATTCTGTTAGTCATTCTTGTTATTTTGTTATCTCTCTGTGGATACGACCGCCTTTCTGTGCTACAATTGACCGCTTGTGAACATCACTTTTGGGCGTTAATTAAATTTTGGCGCCGTTGCCGGGGAGGTGCTATTAGCAAGACTGATCAGTAGATTTTTGAGCCAAAGAGGTAAGTGCAATTTTTTATTTTATTTTACTCAATTTCTCTTTCTTGATTTGCGTGATTTAGTTTTAGCCTTATAAAAAAAAAAAAAAAAATTGTTGATTGCTGCAAGTTTCCGTGTGTATTCCCAGTATTATATATTGCTGCAAGTGTTTCTGATTTGACTTGATATTCATCTTCTTGTTTCTTATTAAAAAAAAAAAAAAAGAAGAAAGAAAGTTGGCTGCCGTGGTCTTTATTCATTTAGTAAGTTATAGTGCTGCAATTTTTTTTTTCTTTATTTTTTTTCCCTTCCAACGTCCGTTGTTCCGAAAAAAAAAAAAACAAAAAAAACAAAAAAAGGTTTCCTATAGCATTTTTTTTTTATTTACGTAGTTTTAGTTGTTGAAAAAAAAAATCTCACACTTTTAGGATTTGTGTTTTAGAATTAATTGTGATTTGATTTTGTAATCTTTTATTTTTTGGTAAATTAAGATCTCATTTTGTTTCCTCATTTGTATATTTTAATTGTTACCTAATTTAATTTTTCTTTTTATAGTTTCATTAATTAAGATGGTAATTAATTGACTAATTTAGATTCCTAATCTAGGATTTTCATAATTTGGTAGATTTAGGTTTTTGACTTTAGGAATAATTTCCATTAATTAGGTTACATTTCATAATTTACTTAATAAAATTTAATAATTAATTTTGAGAATAATTGTGTGGTTACGTGGAAAGTATAATCTGAGGGAGTTCTGTCTAGGAAAGTTGGTACTTAAGCGGGCCTCGCCCCACCAATCTTTCCTGGGAACGTTGCTCTGTCTAGGAGACTATTCATTGAGCCAAGAGCTATAGTCTTTCCTGGGAGCACTCTTAGTGATTACAATTTACGTTACTATATAATTATTTTCTTTTTGATTAAAAATAAAAAAAAAATAAACAAAAATAAAAAAATAAAGCCGTTTAGGGTGAATGCATCGATATAGAGATGAACTAGGGAGATTTGCTCAACGTCCAAATTTAGAAACCCCTAGTGAAATTCTATCCGACTCGTCTTCTACGTCTCCGTCTTCACACTCGTCGTTGGAATTCGCATTTCAAAATCTATTCGCAATGGCACAACACGAGGAAGTTCAGCCTAGGACGTTGCAAGATTACTTGCACCCAACGCGTACGGCCACCCCATCTTGCATCATGTTCCCACCGAATGCACCGCCTATCGATTTCAAGCCGGGCATGATTGCACTTCTCCTAAATTTTCACGGCTTAGAGAATGAGAACCCATATGTACACATCGGGGAGTTTGAAGAGGTGGTGGCCACCTTTTTCACACCGTCTTTGAGGCCGCAAACACCGCCGATTAAAGTTTTTCCCTTTCTCTCTACGAAGGATAAGGCCAAAAGTCGGGCTGTATTCTCTTAGGCCTGTGTCTATTGGTACGTGGGAAGAAATGACGACGACATTCTTCAACAAGTATTTCCCACACCATAAGACTAATAATTTGAAACGACCGGATCTCGAATTTCGCTCAGAAGGAAAATGAAACTCTCTATCAAGCTTGGGAGCGTTTTAAAGATCTGTTAAATTTGTGTCCCCACCATGGATATGAAAGTTGGCGCCTCGTAAGCTATTTCTACGATGGACTCACAATCCGAGAGCGCCAATTTGTTGAGATGATGTGCAATGGAGATTTTCTCCAGAAGGATCCTGACGAAGCTATCGAGTACCTCAATGAGTTAGCTGAGAAGGCTCATACTTGGACTGGACCGAGTGCTACTGAGAGCACCAGTAGGTCCCGACCAGTTGGAGTTTATCAATTAAGGGAAGAGGACAGCCTCAAGGCCCAGGTTGAAGCTTTGACGAAGCAAATCGAGGCCCTTAAAGGTAAAGATAGTAAAGGAATCCACATGGTGGCAAGGACAGAGGCACATGAGCCATGTTTCGTTTGTGGTGGAGAGGGTCATCTAGCTCAGGATTGCCACACTTTAAGCGAAATGAGAGGGGTATACGAGGAAAGTGCAATGCATTGGGCACATACAAGAAGCCTTACGGACCCTTCTCGAAACTTACAATCACGGTTGAAAAACCACCCAAACTTTAGTTGGAGAGATCCGAACCAACATGGCCAATCATCCGGAGGGCAATGCGGATCGAGCAATAATCTCAACCACCAAGGACATATTTTGCGCCTCGAGAATAACATGCGGCCGAAAGGGAATTCTCTAGAGGATACCTTAAAAGCTTTTATGGACGCCAAGAAAATAAGACGAATCAAAGGGTTGATTCAATGCTCACCCAACTGGTGGAAGAGAACAAGGAAATAAAAAGTCAGATCACAAAGCTGACAGAAGCTTTAACCGTTCAAGAGCGCGGTAGATTTCCATCACAAGCCCAGTCCAATTTGAGAGGACAAAACATGGCTCAAACTTCCAACCCTGAAGGTCAAAATATCAAGGAAGTTAATGTCATCAATACTCGAAGTGGTAAGAATGAAGAAACGCCATCAACAAGTACTACCACTTTGAGTAATGAAGAATTGGCTCAGGAGAAAGAAGAGCCAACAAAAATTCCGGTAAAGGTGCCCTTCCCCCAAGCTCTCCGACCTGCTGGGAAAGTGTCGGAAAACCAAAGTGAGATCCTGGAGCACTTGACACAATTGAAGATCAATCTTCCTTTACTACATGTGATCAAGCAAGTGCCGGCCTACGCCAAGGTTATAAAGGATCTGTGCATTATAAAGAGAAAGCACCATGTCAAGAAGGCGCATTCTTGATCGAACAAGTAAGCGGTGATTGAGCGAAGACACATTCAAGTACAAAGATCCTGGCTGTCCCACCATTTCCTCGCACCATTGGGACACGTGAATTGCCAAGCATTGTTAGACCTAGGATCGAGTGTTAACCTCATGCCTTATTCGGGTTTACTCGCAATTAGGTCTTGGAGATATTAAGCCCACATCCGTGGTTCTCAGAACGGGTCGATCGATCTATTAAGAGACCACGAGGAATAGTGGAAGATGTGTTATTGCAAGTTGATAAGTTCTACTATCCTGTGGATTTCGTTGTTTTGGACACTCAGTCAGTGGTTGATGTGGAGTCAAAAATCCCGATCATCCTTGGAAGACCATTCCTCTCAACAGCAAATGCTCTAATTAATTGTAGAAATGGTCTAATGAAGATCTCTTTTGGGAACATGACTCTCGAGGTAAATGTTTTCAACATCGTAAAACAACCACAAGACGATGACAAGTGTCACCAAACATTCCTGATCGACACACTTGTCGAGGAGGAGGTTTTGCTACAAAGCAACACTGCAGATCTTGAAAACCTCCTCCAAAATTCTGAGTCTGAAAATTCCGGTCCTTATGAGTTGGCTAACATTTCCGCCATTTCCAACAACTCACAGGACAGAGGAATTAAGTTTAAACAACTGTGTTTCGAGGAACTTCCGCAAGGGAGAGAGAAACCAAAGCCTTCCATCGAAGAGACCCCTACAGTGAAACTTGCTCAACTACTTGAAGGATTGAAACATGCATTTTTGGGAGTCGGCGATACCTTTCCTGTTATCATTTCTTCCAAACTCGATGCATCACAAGAACAGCGGTTGATCAACATGCTGCAAAAGCATAGATCTGCATTGGGTTGGACGATTGCTGACATTAAAGGGATCAGTCCTTTGATTTGCTCCCATCATATTCATTTGGAAGAAGGAGCTAACCCGCGAAGAGATCCTCAAAGAAGATTGAATCCAACAATGAAAGAAGTGGTGAAGAATGAGGCTCTCAAGCTATTAGATCTTGGCATCATTTATCCCATTGTCGATAGCAAGTGGGTTAGTCCGACCCAGGTAGTGCCAAAGAAATCGGGGGGTCCTTTGTGGTGGAAAATGAGAAAGGGGCTCTAGTTCCCACGAAGGTCGTGACTGGTTGGCGCATGTGTATTGACTATCGTAAGCTTAACGCCACCACTCGCAAAGACCATTTTCCACTTCCATTCATCGATCAAATCTAGAACGAGTGGCAGGTCATCCTTTCTATTGCTTTCTCGATGGTTATTCAGGATATTATCAAATAAAGATAGCATTAGCAGATCAGGATAAGACAACATTCACATGTCCTTTTGGCACTTATGCCTTTCGGCGAATGCCATTTGGACTGTGTAATGCACCGGCCACATTTCAGAGGTGTATGATGAGCATTTTCAGTGATATGATCGAAAAATTTATGGAAGTGTTCATGGATGATTTTGATGGTCTCGGAGATTCATTCGACACGTGCCTTCTCAACTTGGAAGCCGTTCTACAAAGATGTGAAGAGAAGGGTCTCGTGCTCAATTGGGAGAAGTGTCATTTCATGGTGTCATCCGGCATAGTTCATGGGCACATTATTTCTGAAAGAGGAATCGAGGTTGACCGCTCTAAGGTTGAACTCATTTCTAACCTGCCCACCCCCAAGGCCGTTAAAGATGTCCGATCTTTTCTGGGGCATGCCGGATTCTATAGGAGGTTCATTCAGAACTTTTCATCTATAGCGAGACCGCTAAGCAACCTCTTAGTAAAAGATGTTGTGTTCAACTGGACACAAGAGTGTGAGGATGCATTAGAACACTCATCCATAAAAAACCGACTTCTGCCCTATTATGCGGTCACCAGTTGGAGCTTACCTTTTGAGATCATGTGTGACGCAAGTAATTATCTTTGTGGGGGCCGTTCTTGGTCAACGGAGGGGGGAAGCCTTTTCGTTGTCTACTACATAAGCCGTACTTTAAATAGTGCTCAAATGAACTACTCTACTACTGAAAAAGAATTGCTTGCTGTAGTATTTGCTCTCGACAAGTTTCGTGCATATTTGATTGGTTCACCTATCACCATCTTCACAGATCATGCTGCCCTTAAGTACCTTCTTTCCAAAAAGGATGCTAAGGCGCGTTTAATTAGGTGGATCCTTCTCCTGCAGGAATTTGACTTGACAATCAAGGACAAGAAGGGAGTCGAAAATGTGGTGGCGGACCACTTATCTCGTCTTGAATTTAATGATTCCGCCCGCTATTCACGCTATTGGAGATGACTTCCCGATGAACATCTCTTCGCCGTCACTAAGATGCCATGGTATGCAAACATTGTTAACTACTTGGTGACGGGCGAGATTCCATCCACCAGGGTGCACAAGACAAGAGGAAGTTTCGGTCGAGATTCAGTAACTTTTATTGGGATGACCCTTATCTTTTTAAGTCATTGCCCGACCAAATCATAAGACGATGCATCCCGGATGATGAAGTGTCTAGTGTCCTGAACTTTTGCCACAACGATGCATGTGGCGGTCATTTTTCTATGAAGAAGACCTTTTAAAAAATCTTCTGATGTGGTCTCTATTGGCCCACTTTATTCAAGGACACCAATGACTTCTGCCGTTCCTGTGAGAGGTGCCAAAAGCTAGGTGCTTTGTCCCGTCGCCATATGATGCCCTTGAACCCGATTCTCATAATAGAAATATTCGATTGCTAGGGGATAGATTTTATGGGACCATTTCCACCTTCTTATGGATTCCTCTACATACTCCTCGCTGTGGATTACGTGTCTAAGTGGGTAGAAGTCGTGGCGTGCCGGAACAATGATAACACTACTATTGTAAAGTTCTTAAAGGAAAATGTGTTATCTCGATTTGGGCATGGCGTGCCATCATCGATGATCAAGGCACCCATTTTTCGCAACCGTTCTTTTGAGGCTCGATGCGCAAATGCGGTGTGGTTCATAAAGTTTCAACCGCCTATCACCCACGGACAAATGGCCAAGGCGAGTTGGCCAATAGGAGATTAAGCAAATTCTAGAAAAGGCGGTTAATCCCGATCGCAAGGATTAGTCTTTGCGCCTTCGAGACGCACTTTGGGCATACCGCTTTGCTTACAAAACCCAACTTGGGATGTCTCCCTACAGGCTTATCTTTGGAAAAGCCTGTCATCTACTAATAGAGCTTGAACATAAGGCTTATTGGGCTACCAAAGCCCTCAACTTTGATCTCGTGACTGCGGTGTCAATAGGAAGCTCCGACTTTTACGAAATCGAGGAGTTAAGGAACAATGCCTATGATAATTCCGGGATCTACAAGGCAAAAATGAAAGCGGCTCATGATAAGCGGATCCCGAGGAAGCACTTTGAGCGAATCAGTGGGTTCATCTTTATGACTCCCGTTTGCATCTCCACCTGGTAAGTTGAGGTCGCGGTGGACTGCCCGTTCGTAGTGAAACGCGCGTTTTTCCCAATGGTCTTTGTCGAGGTTGAAGACCCAACCGATGGGAGAATCCTTAAAGTAAATGGCCAGCGTTTGAAAAATTACTTAGAGCGGGTGAACCAGCTTGAAGAGATCATTCTCGACGACCCCGTTTACCAGTCCTGAGTAGTTTACTCACATCTCCTGTATCATATTTTCATTTTCTATTTTCTTCGTTTCTTTTTACATTTTTTTATGTGTGTTTTTGGAGAATCATATCAGGAAGCTCAGTTTGTAGAATCATATCAGGAAGCTCAGTTTGTGCTCATACGTGGAAAGCTCATCGTCCAGGTGTCTTCTTTCTCTATTTTTCATAATTTTTGACACTGAGGACACTGTCTGATTTTGGTTGGGGGAGGTGAGCATATTCATGCGTAAGAGTGATTTTTGTCATGTTGATATTTGGGTTAAAATTTTTGCAAAGTTGTCTGAGTATGATTTCAAAATGATTGGTTTGAGTCGATTTTTCTTTGTCTTGGTTACTAAGAAATGACTTCGAGTTTTTTTTGCACGTGCTAAACCTTGTGGTAAGATAGATGTTAATGCATGTCGGTGAGAAAATTCCCGAGTTTAAGTGCTTTATTTTTGGTGAGTTAAGAGAGTTGAGAAAACGACTTTTGAACCTTCATTGACCTTTTGAGCTGGTAAAATCACTGTTAGAACATCATTACATGGTTAGTGGTATGCTTGGTGCATATGCTTGAGGGATGGATTTTGGGTTAAATAGGAATGACCTTATGTAATAGAGCCTCATTTGTTATTTTTTTCAAAAAAAAAAAAAAAAAAAAAAAAAAAAAATCTGAGCAAGAGCAACATTTCACAAATTATGTAGTTTGGTTGTTCTCACATTTGATGCTATATAGCTGTTTGTCAAAAGAACACCTTTCTACATTCACTTCATAATGCAGGTTGTCTCTCGCCAAAAAAAAAAAAAAAAAAAAAAAAAAAAGTAAGAAAGAAAAAAGTAATTTATGCAAGCTTTTTGGCTCTTTGTTCGTTTATGTAAATTTTGTTTTGATCCAAATGAAATCCTAAAAGTTTGGTTTGTGGTAAGAATGGTGGAATGTTCTAAGAGTTGATTAGCCTATCTTTTGATCAATGTTTGTTTGATTGTTTGACCTAAATTTCATCCCCCTCACATCGAAAGCGTTGATTGTTTAATTTCCAACTCCATGAGAGAAAACCTTTTGCACTTAAATATTTTCGACACTGTGAGATCAATGGAGTTGAGACTTCTGCTTGGTGAATTTTTCAAGGCTGCATGTGTTATGGTTAGTGGTAAGAAGGTTACGGTTTGGAGCACACACACACGACTCTGGAGTTATGACTGAAATAAACTTTAATGTATCTTTTGACTTCTTGCTAACAGTTTGTTTGACATGCTCAGGTGACCAAGCAAGTTGAGACTTAGATTTTCTTTGTGACATGATTTCTCTTGCGCTTGGATTGCTAGAGACTAGCAATAAGCTGGTTGGGGGTTGTGATCAGTGCATGAAAATGCACCTTAAATACTGCTTTTGATTTATATAATATTAAAATATTTAAGCTTTAATTAAGCAATTCCATTATTTTTATTCATAATATTTTTAATTGGAATTTGTCTAGTTTTTGCTTAATTATTTATTGATGAAAGCGATGTAAAAGCTACACAAGAAGAAGTCATGAAAGCCATATTTTTAAGCCTTTCACCGAGCCACACGTGAGAGCCGTGTCGGCCGGGCCAGTGGCGCCACTGCGATCGATCGGCGGGAATTCGCCGCGCCTCTTTCGCCTTCTCGCGCCTTGCGTCGTCGCCACCGCCAGGCCACAAGGCGGCGTCCGTGCACGCTCAATCTCGGTAGCGTTCAGCTCGATTTCCGCGTGGCCCCCGTCTGCTGCGGTAAACCGACCGATCCGCCTCTCCGGCGTGTGACGGTGGCCTAGGTGGGTCAGCGTGGCGCGTACCAAGCCCGATCTCTCTCCGCCCGCGGCGGTGGCGTTCGCGCTCGACCGGTGCCGACCCGCTTCCTCCACTCCAGCGCGACCATTGGCGATTTCTCCTCTCCTCCAATCAAGCCAAACCGTGTTCCCTATGAGATGAATCAATTCCTTCCCAAAAAATCAGAAGCAAATTACCGAATTTCTTCCCCAAATTAAATATGTGATTTCTCCTAATTTATATGTAATTTTATTTTGTTTCCTTTTCCTTTGTAATTTTCTAGTTTTACAATTTATTTTCTTATTTGATAGGCAACCTCTGAACACTATAAATAGAGGGGTTAGCCTAAGGTTTTTACAGATTTTGGATTATTCAGTTTTCTGTCATCTTGCTGTCAGTCTCATATTTTCTCTCTAGAACTTGTGAGAATGTTTTGCAAGATAGGCTAGAGTTTTCTTGGTGAGGTTAGAGATGAACTTTTGTTGAGTGACCCAATTCGGGGTTTTGATTCCTTGTGCTGTAAAGTTCAACATCTGAATAAATTAAATCTCATCTATTTTTCTATTACTTTTTAAAATATTGTGTGCCAATTTTTATATAAGTTCAGTCACGCTTTTCTTATGTAATTCTGTCATGCAATGTTTTGTTATTCAAATTATTTTATAAATTGTCTTTTACTGCAATATTGTCATATTGATATATTGTCGATTTTAGATAACTTGTAATAATAATATTTCCGGAGTCAACATAGAGATTTAATCTATTCAGTTCTTTTATTATGTGAATCAAAACTGGAATTGGTGAACGAAACAATAGAGATTCTTGACACCTTACCATTTCTATTATTGAATTTTCTTCATACAGATTTTCTCCTTTTTATTTTATTTGCAACAAAAATCTCAAAAACTATTCTTTTTCTTTAATTCACTTTTCTCTAATGCTCTTATTCTGTTTATCATTCTTGTTATTTTGTTATCTCTCTGTGGATACGACCGCCCTTCTGTGCTACAATTGACCGCTTGTGAATATCACTTTTGGGCGTTAATCAGCTTATAATATACAAAATTGAAGCTCTTTTATGGCCCTACAAATCTAGCGATGTGAAGGCCACCAACCTAGTTTTTTAGGCCAAAATTCACTTGATTTCATGAGTTTTGGAGGAAAAAAATCGGAGAACAGTGACTGAATACGGCCATATCTTTTGACCCAGAAATCGTTGCTGGGCCTATAATATACCAAATCGAAGCACTTTTAAAGCCCTACAAATCTGGCGAGGCGAAGCCCACCAACACATTTTTTAGGCCAAAATTCACTTGTTTTCATCAGTTTTGGAGGAAAAAATTCGGAGTACTTTGACTGAATACGGTCATAACTTTTGACTCAGGAATCCTTGTTGGGCCTATAATATACCAAATCAAAGCTCTTTTAAAGCCCTACAAATCTGGCGGGGCGAAGACCACCAACACATTTTTTAGGCCAAAATTCACTTGTTTTCATCTGTTTTGGAGGAAGAAAATCCGAGAACTGTGAATTGAATACGGCCATAACTTTTGATCCATAAACTGTAGCTGGGCCTATAATATACCAAATTGAAGCTCTTTTAAAGCCCTACAAATCTGGTGCGGTGAAGCCCCCCAACCCAATTTTTTAGGCCAAAATTCACTTATTTTCATCGGTTTTGCAGGAGAAAAATCGGAGAACTGTGACTGAATACGGCCATAACTTTTGATCCAGAAATCGTTGCTGGGACTATAATATACCAAATCGAAGCCCTTTTAAAACCCTACAAATCTGGCGGGTTAAAGCCCACCAACCCAATTTTTTACGCCAAAATTCACTTGTTTTCATCAGTTTTGGAGGAGAAAAATCTCAGAACTGCGACTGAATACGGCCATAACTTTTTACCCGGAAATCGTTGATGGGCATATAATATACCAAATCGAAGCTCTTTTAAAGCCCTGCAAATCTGGCAGGCCGAAGCCCACCAACCCATTTTTTTATGCCAAAATTCACTTATTTTCATCACTTTTGGAGGAAAAAAATCGGAGAACTGTGACTGAATACGGCCATAACTTTTCATCTAGAATTCTTTGGTCGGGCCTATAATATTCCAAATTGAAGCGCTTTTAAAGCCCTACAACCGGGCGATCGAAGGCCAAGAACCCAATTTTTTTTTGCCAAAATTGACTTGTTTTCATCAGTCTTGGAGGAAAAAAATCGGCGTACTATGACTGAATACGGCCATAAGTTTTGATCCAGAAATCGTTGCGGGGACTATAATATACCAAATCGAAGCTCTTTTAAAGCCATACAAATCTGGCGGGGCGAAGCCCACCAACCCATTTTTTTAGGCCAAAATTCACTTGTTTTCTTCAATTTTGGAGGAAAAAAACAAGAGAGTTGTGACTGAATAAGGCCAGAACTCTTGATCCAGAAGTCCTTGCTGGGCCTATAATATACCAAATCGAATCTATTTTAAGGCCCTACAAATCTGGCGGGGCGAAGCCCACCAACCCATTTTTTACGCCAAAATTCACTTGTTTTCATTATTTTCGGAGGAAAAAAATCAGAGAACTGTGATTGAGTACGACCATAACTTTTGATCGAGAAGTCGTTGTTGCGCCTAAAATATACCAAATCGAAGCTTTTTTAAAGCCCTACAAATCTCGCGACGCATGGCCCATGATCCAAAGTTTTTAGGCCAAAATTTACTTGTTTTCATCAGTTTTGGAGGAAAAGAATTGGAGAACTGTGAATTTATACGGCCATAAATTTTGATCCAGAAATCATTGCTGGGCCTATAATATACCAAATCGAAGCTGTTTTAAAGGCCTTCAAATCTAGCGGGGCAAAGCCCACCAACGCATATTGTTACGCCAAAATTCACTTGTTTTCATCTGTTTTGGAAGAAAAATATTGGAGAACTGTGAATGAATACGGTCATAACTTTTGATCCATAAATCGTTGCTCGGCCTATAATATACCAAATCGAAGCTATTTTGAAGCCCTACAAATCTGGCTAGCCGAAGCCCACCAACCCAATTTTGTAGACCAAAATTCACTTGTTTTCATCAGTTTTGGAGGAAAAAAATCAGAGAACTGTGACTGAATACGGCCATAACTTTTGATCCAGATGTCGTTGCTGGGCCTACAATATACCAAATCGAAGCTATTTTAAAGCCCTACAAATCTGGCGGGGCGAAGCCCAGCAACCCATTTTTTTATGCCAAAATTCACTTGTTTTCATCAGTTTTGGAGGAAAAAATCGGAGAACTATGACCGAATACGGCCATAACATTTGATCCAGAAATCGTTGTTGTGCCTATGATATACCAAATTGATGCTATTTTAAAGCCCTACAAATTTAGCTGGGTGAAGCCCACCAACCCATTTGTTTAGGCAAAAATTCACTTGTTTTCTTCAGTTTTGGAGGAAAAAATCAGAGAACTGTAACTGAATACGACCATAACTTTTGATCCAGAAATCGTTGCTGGGGCTATAATATACCAACTCGAAGCTCTTTTAATGCCCAACAAATCTGGCAAGGCAAAGCCCACGAACCCAATTTTTTACGCCAAAATTCACTTGTTTTCATCAGTTTTGGAGGAAAAAAATCGAAGAACTGTAAGTGAATACGGCAAAAACTTTTGATCCAGAGATCGTTGCTGGACCTATAATATACCAAATTGAAGCTCCTTTGAAGCCCTAGAAAATGTGGCGGGGCAAAGCCCACCAACCGAATTTTTAACGCCAAAATTCACTTGTTTTCATCAGTTTTGGCGGAGAAAAATCGGAGAACTGTGATTGAATACTACCATAACTTTTTATCCAGAAATCGTTGCTGGGACTATAATATACCAAATCGAAGCCCTTTTAAAACCCTACAAATCTGGCGGGTTAAAGCCCACCAACCCAATTTTTTACGCCAAAATTCACTTGTTTTCATCAGTTTTGGAGGAGAAAAATCTGAGAACTGCGACTGAATACGGCCATAACTTTTTAGCCGGAAATCGTTGATGGGCATATAATATACCAAATCGAAGCTATTTTAAAGCACTACAAATCTGGCAGGCCGAAGCCCACCAACCCATTTTTTTATGCCAAAATTCACTTATTTTCATCACTTTTGGAGGAAAAAAATCGGAGAACTGTGAGTGAATACGGCCATAACTTTTCATCTAGAAACTGTTGCTGGGCCTATAATATTCCAAATTGAAGCGCTTTTAAAGCCCTACAAATCTGGCGATCTGAAGGCCAGCAACCCAATTTTTTTTGCCAAAATTGACTTGTTTTCATCAGTCTTGGAGGAAAAAAATCGGCGTACTATGACTGAATACGGCCATAAGTTTTGATCCAGAAATCGTTGCGGGGACTATAATATACCAAATCGAAGCTCTTTTAAAGCCCTACAAATCTGGCGGGGCGAAGCCCACTAACCCATTTTTTTAGGCCAAAATTCACTTGTTTTCTTCAATTTTGGAGCAAAAAAAAACAAGAGAGCAGTGACTGAATACGGCCAGAACTCTTGATCCAGAAGTCGTTGCTGGGCCTATAATATACCAAATCGAATCTATTTTAAGGCCCTACAAATCTGGCGGGGCGAAGCCCACCAACCCATTTTTTACGCCAAAATTCACTTGTTTTCATTAGTTTCGGAGGAAAAAAATCAGAGAACTGTGATTGAGTACGACCATAACTTTTGATCCAGAGTCGTTGTTGGGCATAAAATATACCAAATCGAAGCTTTTTTAAAGCCCTACGAATCGTGCGAGGCATGGCCCATGATCCCAAGTTTTTAGGCCAAAATTTAGCTGTTTTCATCAGTTTTGGAGGAAAAGAATTGGAGAACTGTGAATTTATACGGCCATAAATTTTGATCCAGAAATCATTGCTGGGCCTATAATATACCAAATTGAAGCTGTTTTAAAGGCCTACAAATCTAGCGGGGCAAAGCCCACCAATGCATATTGTTACACCAAAATTCACTTGTTTTCATCTGTTTTGGAAGAAAAATATTGGAGAACTGTGAATGAATACGGTCATAACTTTTGATCCATAAATCGTTGCTCGGCCTATAATATACCAAATCGAAGCTATTTTTAAGCCCTACAAATCTGGCTAGCCGAAGCCCACCAACCCAATTTTGTAGACCAAAATTCACTTGTTTTCATCAGTTTTGGAGGAAAAAAATCAGAGAACTGTGACTGAATACGGCCATAACTTTTGATCCAGATGTCG
>CP050228.2:12791870-12796870 GCA_012066045.3 Morus alba
TTTCATCTGTTTCAGAGGAAAAAAATTCAGAGAACAGTGACTGAATACGGCTATAACTTTTGATCTAAATCGAAGCTCTTTTCTAGCTCTACAAATGTGGCAGGGCGTAGCCCGCCAACCCAATTTTAGGGGCCAAAATTTACTTGTTTTCATCTGTTTCTGTGGAAAAAAAAATCGGAGAACTATGACTAAAGACGGTCATGACTTTTGATCCAGAAATCGTTGCTGGGCCTATAATATACCAAATCGAAGCTCATTTTGAGCTCTAGAAACGTGGCAGGGCGTATCCCGCAATGTCAATTATTTGTGCCAAAATTCACTTGTTTTCATCAGTTTCGAAGGAAAAAAAATTAGAGAACTGTAACTGAATACGGCTATAACTTTTGATCTAGAAATCGTTGCCGGTCCTATAATATACCTAATCGAAGCTCTTTTCAAGTTCTACAAAAGTGGCAGGGCGTAGCTCTCTAACCTAATTTTTTGGGCCAAAATTCACTTCTTTTCATCAATTTTGGAGGAAAAAAATCAAAGAACTGTGACTGAATACGGCTATAACTTTTGATCCAGAAATTAGTGATGGTCCTATAATATACCAAATTGATGCTCTTTTCTAGCTCTAAAAAAGAGGCAGGACATAGCCCGCCAACCCAATTTTAGGGGCCAAAATTCACTTATTTTCATCAATTTCAGAGGAAAACAAATCAGAGGGCTGCGAATGAATACGGCCATAACCTTTGATCCAGAAATCGTTGCTGGGCATATAATATACCAATATTTTGAGCTCTAGAAAGGTGGCAGGGCATAGCCTGCCAACCCAATATTTTGGGCCAAATTTCACTTATTTTCATCAGTTTCAGAGGACCCCTATTAATGGTCCTTATAACATCGACAAGCTCACAGCCTTTCCCCCGTTGATTATCCTCCCGGCGTTGACTGTCTTTTCCCTGGCCATGACCTCTCCTATTGGCCCTGAAGCCTTCCCTCACAGATTAGTCTTTCTATCTCATCCTTCAAGTTATTGCAGTCATTGGTGTTGTGGCCGACATCTCTTGAAACCTGTAATACTTGTTTTGGTTCCTCCGATTTGGGTCCAACTTCATAGGTTCCGGTCGGCGCAACAAATTTCCTCGTCATTAAATACTTCTTCATTCCCTACATTCAGCTCATGATAGGAATCATACCGTTGGAATAGGCGAGGCCTCTGATTCTCCTTTTACCTCGGCTTCTTCACTTCTGGATGGCTCGACACCAATACAACCTGTTTATCTCTGTTTCCCCCACCTTGCCGTTTCTGATTGTCTTACTTTCTCGATGTTTACCCTTGCTCAGTTCATTTGTTCCTGTTGGATCTGTGCTCGGGATCATTCACTTCAGCTTCTTCGGTGTTGATGTATCCCTACGCCCTTACCAAGAACTCGTTATAGGTGGCAGGCGGCTTTCGGTTCAGGTCGCGCTTAAATGGGGTGTTCTTTTTAATGCTAGATAAAGCCTCCATCAAAGTCTCTTGATTCGTCATATCTATTGTAGCGGTGACTGCTTCACCATACCTCACCAGCCATTCCTTCAATGACTCATTTATTTTTTGGTAAACCATTGTCAAATTTTACTTCGACAGGATATACTTCTTTACCCTGATGAATTGGAGGGAAAAGGCTTCCTTCAATTCATCCTAGCTAGAGATGGAGTTCGATTTGAGTGTCCGGAACCATCTACGGGCAGAGTCCTTCAAGTGGTTATGGAATGCTCGGCACATTATTTCCTTCGCGTACCCATGCAAAAGCATGTGCCCTGTGTACATCTCCAGATGGTCGTCGAGATCTCCTCTGCCGTAATATGGCGGGATTGACAGGGACTTATACTTATCTGGGAAAGGTGGTGCCATAATTTCTACTGTAAAAGGGTGCGCATGGACTTAACTGAGAGCGATGTCGACATTAACCACCTCTGCCACCTGTCCTATGTTTTTTCATATGTGACTCACCTGGCTTTTACATCATTTTTTAAACTGGTGACGTCACCTGTGAGCTTTTCTTCTAAGCTTGTCACGTGTTCCATGATGGCATTTGCCTCCTCTATTGAGATTGCAGAGCTAACCCCTTTTGAGGCTTCTGCCTTCTTGGCATCCAGCTTGTTCCTCAGATCTCCACCCTTTTACACCAACCCTGAATCCCCTGGGATAGTTTTACCCTGGTTTTGAGGTGGCGCCTTAGGGAACTTCTCTAGGTCCCTAGCTACTCCTTTCTCCTGGGCTCGTCGCCTGGCAACCCTTTGTCTACTGCCGAGGGATTTGGACGGTCAAGGCCTTGGGTTAATTCCCCTGGCATTTTCACTTTCTCTTATCCCTTCCGGGGTGATAAGTGCAAAAATTTGCACTTTTAATGTTCATAATTGTCAAATTATTTTATCAAATTTGTGATTTTAATTTCAAATACTCCTAAATTTAGAGGATTTAATTTTAATCATATTTATTTTATTTTTCAGGTTTTTGAAGAAAACAATTAGATTTGGGCTAGTTTACCAAGCATAATCCGAAAGTTGAACCCAAAACGAGCCCAAATTCAGCCCAATTCAGCCCACTCAGAAGCCCAGTCCGCCGTCCAAGCCGCGCCGAGCCGTCCAAGCCGCATGCCCATCCCAGCTGCCACGTGTCGCGGACTGCACGAACCAGGCGCGGGCCCCAGCTGCTCCCCGTTATTTCCCCACACCAAAAAGCGCGCTTGGCGCGCACCGCACGTTCCCCGGGCGAGTTCCTCTCCACGCGCACGTTAGGCGCTTCTTCTCCTCTCTCCGCGTGGGCCCAACAGGTGTTTAAGCTCCCAATCTTGGTGCGCCGCGTGTCTCCAACGGAAGCAAATGTCGGCCCTTCTTCTTCTCCGCTAATCAACGCGTGCCACGCGTCCTTACTTCCCTGCGTGCATCCAGCTGTCGGCCAAATTACTCACTTCCGCCCTCTCCTGTGTTGCCACGTGTCCGAGACTTCAGCAGAGCCCAATGTAGCTCTCCTCCGTGCGACACGTGTCCAATCTTTTGGGCTTTTTCTCAGGCGTTTTCGTCTGTTGCTTTCTTCATTTATCAATTTTTACTCACAAAATTAAGTGTAGTAAATTTTTATGAACGTTTTTGTTAATTTTATTTTTCCGGTTGTAATTTTTATCATGACCCAAAACTCTATAAATAGGGCCATGTTAAGATGTTTAGGGGTTAGAATTTTTAGCTTAAGTTTAGACACATTTTTCTCTTATTGGTGAGGTTAGAGAGGAACCTATATGTGAAGTGATCTTGAGTGGATTTTGATTCTCCATTTGTTCTCCAAAGTTTATATATTTGAGTGATTAATTTTCTTCTATCTTCTTCTAATTTCTCATATTGATATAAGTTCTTGTCAACTTTTCTATAAATCTAGTCACGCTCTTTTTATGTGATTGTTGCATGATACTATATATTGATAGATATTATTTTATGAGTAGTCTTTTACTGCATTATTGCCAATGGTATATTGTCGCTCATAGATTTCTCTTAAGATGATTTTTCCTAATACTAAACGTAAGAATTTTATTCACTCGAATACATTTTAATTCACATGTTCTTCAAATATTTATTTTCCGATTGTTAGTTTGGGATGTGAAACTTTCAATTGAGTAATCTCAAGGATCAAAATTCATTCGGGTGAACCAAGCATATAGGGGAATCTCAACGTCTTACCACTTTTAATTATATAATTTTCTCATACATTTTTCTTATGCTTAAACTTCTCAACAAAAATTCCATTCTTTTTATTTTGATTTTATTATTTATCTCCTAAAGCTTTTTATTTGCTAATCATTTCTTGTTCAATTTGTCTCCTCCTTGTGGATACGACCGCCCTAACTGTGCTACCGCGACCGCTTTATTTTCAACACGTTTGGGCGTAATCACGGGGCACCGTGCTAGTCACCAGCATTTTGGTTCCCGGCCACAACGGCGCTCGGTGGTCTTGGGGCATCCTCCATATGAGGCATCACGTCCATTCACTCGATGGTGGTCACTAGCCCTCGAACCAAGTCGGTCAGAGCATTCAACTGGGCCTGCATTTATATCGGGTCAAGCTGCGGCATGCTCGGGGTTAGAGTTTCATTCCTCACCGTGGGTTGATTCCCCTGGTTAGATTGATCTCCTCTGCTCCCACCATTGGCCAGATTGGCCGGATGCCTGGTGTTCTCCTCTGTCTGGTTGCCTTGATTCGCAGCACCGCTCCTTCCCTTTCTTGGAGGCATGATTGTTGGTTATCTCTTGGTAGTCTTGGATTCTTGACGCACACACACAAACCAGAGATTCTGGATTTGGTCCCTAGTGGAGTCACCAATTGTTGACAGTAAAAACTAGTCAATAGATTAATAACAAGCTTTTGTGATTTGCGCATGGATTAAATAACTCTAAACGTGGATCAGAACTGAAATAAGATCGACACAGATGATTTATAGTGGTTCACACCAATATAGAGTTACGTCCACTGAGAGCCTTTTTACTATTATGGGTAGAAAATACAAGTCTAGGGAGGGCGGTGTTCAAGAATCTGAACCCCTATCAAACCATTCGCCCTGCATGTATACATCATGTTGTTTCTGCCAAATATCCATTATCTAATCAAATCCAGTGATATCTTCACCATACTCTAGAACAGTAGTCTCTGATCACCAAGATTTCGGCCAGTCTGCCAGACTTTCTCCACTGGCTTCACCACCTACTCTGCATGCATTTAATGCACGTCAAATCTTAGTACAGTTGTACTTCAGACTAGACGTGGATGGGTTCGTCGCCTTCAGCTCTTTGGAAGCGATCTTCATTCATGGCCAGTGAAGGATTCGTCTCCGTAGCGTGACCTTTGTTCCCTCTAGTCGACCCCCTTCAACGGGGTTGTTTGATCGTTAAGGGCCGATGTCCATCAAGTGCGCTCTACTTTCATTCCGTATCTTTATGTCTTGATTATTTTATGCTTTAATCGCGTCACGTGGCGCCCATCC